>NW_010586779.1:955824-993775 GCF_000705375.1 Tinamus guttatus
ACAAGGATGATCAGGGGCCTGGAACATCTGCCGTATGAGGAGAGGCTGAGGGAGCTGGGCCTGTTCAGCCTGGAGAAGAGAAGGCTGAGAAGGGATCTCATCAGTGTATATAAGTACCTCAAGGGAGGCAGTGAGGAGGATGGTGCTGGTCTCTTTTCAGTGGTAACCACTGACAGGTAATGGCCAGAAACTGAAGCACCAAAAGTTCCACAGGAACTTAAGGAAAATTTTTTTAACAGTGAGGGTGACAGAGCACTGGAACAGGCTGCCCAGAGAGGTTGTGGAGTCTCCTTCTCTGGAGATCTTCAAAACTCGCTTAGATGCAGTCCTGTGCCACGTGCTCTAGGTGACCCTGTGTGTGCAGGGGGGTTGGACTAGATGACCTCTAGAGGTCGCTTTCTACCTTAACCATTCTGTGATTCTATGATTCTATGATATGTGTGTGTGTGTGTGGGTGTGTGTGTGTGTGTTTGTACAAGCTACCATGTATATTCGAATCACTAGATATATTCATGTATCATTAGTATTATTTGTGGATTAATTCCTAATAGAGGGTAAATATTTTTTTTTAATTTCGGCCTCAGTAGAGTTCCATCTTATTTTTCATGTGTTAGCACTGATTTTACCCACTCCCTTTGGTATGTATCTTGCCTCAAGCTTTCTGACTGATGCTTCAGCTTCTCAACATTTTTTTCCCTCCATTAACAATTTTTGCTACGATGTACAAATTATGGGATTATCTCTGCTTTTGCCTCAGCTAGTCCTCTTGTTCCTTCTCATTGCCTAGCATTTTTTATTCTACAGGAGTAGACATGGAAGAAGACTATAGGGAAAATCAAGGTGGATCTAAGAAGCAGGTGTCTTTGGGATACATTTGTTCTCTGGTTATGGCCTCTTGTTCCCTTTCTAGGACAGTACCTCAGCATACAAATATCTCCTGAACTGGGTCTCTACCAAGTTTAATATTCACACCCATCCACTTACTTGTGTATCGTAATTAAAGAGTAAAACTGGAAAAAAATAAAAAGGTGTTCGTTCCTTTTTCAGTATTGGGAGTTTTGTTTTAAACATGAGTCTTACCCATAAAACCTCTTTCTCTGAGCTCCATTGTGTAATTTCTGCAGTCTACATCTCTAGCCTCTTGCAATAGTTTTTAAGACACAGACTATACATACACAGAAGCTGTGCTGATTTTTTTTTTTGTAGGCTTAGTAACAAATGCAAAATTACAAATTGAGCGCATTACTGGAACTCAAAAAACAAAAGGTAACTGTCTCACATTCAAAAACGGATTATTTGTTAAACTAAATCTCATGAATATCAGCATAACTTTTCTTTTGCAACTGCACTGCCCAGGGTGAGATATTTAGTTCTTGACTAAAACTGATCTCACTGGAGAAAACTGTGAAATTCTTGCTAAAGGAAACTTATTTCCAGTATGTATTAAAGTACTCACAACACAGGATCCTCTTTGGTGTCATTTAAGGACGCTCTTTGGGAGATAATATTTCTTGACACATAATATTTCTTGAGTCCATGTGAGGCTTTCAATCACTCATGTAACACTTAACAGAGCAGACAAATCTTGTTAAACAAAAACATATAAAAATGATTTGGACTTTGACGAATCAGAATGACGTATCTCCCACCACTTGCCTCAGGCTTCCATTTTAACAATAACTTCCTTGGGGGCTTTCCACTCAACAAGGAAAGGAAGGTATTTGTGTAGTGTTTCTCATCTAGACCCAAGTATCAAAATTCAGTCTACCATGAATGGGGGAGGAAATGGGATCCTGGAACCTGTCTTCAGGCTCAGCTACACAGGTTTTGTTAGCTCCTGCCATCCACATCATCTTTCTTTCCACTCTGATCATCCTGCAAATGCTGCATGGGAGTACGGACAGAGAAATTGCTAAATTCACCAAAACAAGGCCCAGAGCTCAAGCCTAGGCATAATAAGTAACAAAATATTGTAAAAATAGCCTAAAACATGAGTTTAAGCATCTTTTAAATAGCTAGTGAACAGGGCAATGCAAATTAAGCAACCTGGCAGAGAAGACTAAATCTAAGATTTAAATGCATTTTATCATTGATTTTCTATTTCCTTCCTTCCTCCTCTAGATAAGTCTCTGTCTTCCTCATAAGAAGCAGCCCTACACACGTTTCCCTGACTTTTAATTTATCAACTGTTCATCCACAGTCTGTTTTACTTTTTTTTTCTCTCTCTCTTTCTCCTTCTTTGTTCCTGTTCTTGATTTCTGCTTATGACTTCTGACTTGTTTCCTATTTCTCACGTAGGTTCTTCTACCATCCTCATATTTCACTTGCACCTTTCTCTCTCTTTCTGGCTTCATATTACTCTCTTATATTGCACACTATTTTATTTGTCTGTTAAACTAAAGTAAATGTTAGCTGAAATAAAATTTGTGGGTCCCTCAGCTCATCCTTTATTTTTTGACTATTAGTATCACTTATTCACTGCTTCCTGTCACCAACTGTCACCAACTCATCTTCTGTTGATGGCACTGAAACCACCTAACATGAGTTCCTGCAGCATATTCTTTCACTATGTGACTTTTTTTCATTTTCCTTTTCTCATTTCCACATATATCAGCTTTATTTCACATAATTTCACTAATGATTGTATGAAGAGAGAACAAAGGTATTGGATTTCCTGGCTATGATCTTAGTTACAACAAAGTAAATCCAAAATATTTTTAAAGGTATCACCAAAAAGACATCTGTCTAAAGTAGTGATGTCTGTTACAAATCTTGTATGTAAAATACAATTCAGTTAGCTCTGTCATCATTACTAAAAAGATATAACAAACTATATATTTTAGGAAATAAATGAAAATTATTTTCTTACTATGGATCCATATTTCTTCCTCATTAAAAAGGATACTTATTAAAATAACATTTTTATGCAAGTTTATGGTAAAAAAATCTACTACTTAAGCATGTCAGGAAATACTGTATTATAGTTTCTATGCAGTTTCAAATGAGAAAAAAGAGAATAACTCTGTTGTTTACAAACCGCTGCCTTTAATCATTTCCATCACCGCCTTTTAGTTATTACAAAACATTATCTCTCTTATAAAAAGGTCAATAAAATCACAATTTTTAAAACTTTCCTTATTTTACATGTAAAAAATACATCAATTCACACAATACCCAAAAGGTTTTTTTTTGTTTGTTTGCTTGTTTTTCTTTTCCTCACCTCAAGTGATGAGATTCCTTGTAAGTTCCCCTTTTTTTGTCCTATGGGAAATATATCATTTTTGTTTCAATCATCATCTCAACACAGGCTGCCCAGAGAGGCTGTGGACTCTCCTTCTTTGGAGATCTTCAAAACCCACTTGGATGCAACCCTGTGCAGTGTGCTCTAGGTGTCCCTGCTTGAGCAGGGGAGTTGGACTAGATGACCTCTAGAGGTCCCTTCCAACCTCAACCATTCTGTGATTCTGTCAACATTCCTGGGAAGCTTTACTTAAAGTATAAGGGCACCGTTTACATCCATTGATTCAAAAGTAGCCATAAAAGTGTCAATCCAAAATAACAAGCGTTTGGAATTAACTACAAATGGCTTGAATCAGCCTGTCTTGCCACTGGGAAAAGTTTTTCTCTACTGTGCATTTCCTAATGTTTTCTTAATGTTTTTGTGTGTAATGGCTCAAGTCATTGCGATTTTAGCACTCCTCTGAGAAGAGTATTAGAAGTAATAACAGTTTCTGTAAAATTCTGGAACACTGGCACGGAAGACATTATATGTATTTCAGCATCATTATAATTACATTTGATCTTCAGAAACAATTTGAAATCACAGAGCTATTTCATATCACCGTGCCATTTGACATAGATTCCCATCACTACCTTTTACTGTAAAACCTATAGACCATGTTTAATAGCCAAACTGCATTATGCCAGCTACTGTACAAATGCATATTACTAGTGTCAAATGTCAGGAAAAAAATATGCATTTTGATTTTGAGAGATATTGATACAAAAGAACATTAAAAGACTTGTTACAGATTGCAACTCAGGGGAATGGGTAGAATGACCTAGCAGGTCTTTTCCATTTCTATTTTTCATGACTTCATAATGATTTTGTCAAACTGAGCGACCTTAGCAGAACAGAAAATGGACAGATTGGTTTCCTAGGCCTTATTTGTGTTATGTGATGGTAGGAATGTCATACAGATTCTAAATTACTCTTTTTAAGACAGAAAATCTCATCACCCTGCAGGTGATGAATAAGAAAGGATATTTTTGAAACATTTAAATATTATTCATTTAATTGAATAAATGAGGATTTTTTCCTGTTATATGTCTATATGTGAGTATGTATGGATATATGAATGATAGAAAAAATATATTTTAAGGAAAATATACAGTGTGTTTTGCTGAATTTCAAAAATGAAACAAAATTATTGCATATTTCTCAGAGTAAATCAAATTGTCTTCTACCCTTAGCTAAAAAAATCTGAAAAATATCATGATCGTGATAATGATAATGGAGATAACAACAGCAGCAGCAAAAACAACAGAATTGTAAATTGTAGTTGGGATATCTGATGACTTAAAAGACAGTGAAATTACTGACTGATAGGCTCATTTTCTCGTGCTTGGTAGTCTCCAGACATTTTCCAGAAAGAAAATGAATATAATAACTAAGATTTTAACACAGCTAACACAAAAGGGTAAATAATTCAGTAAAAAAAGAAAGCAGTTTTAATATATAACAACAGGTGTCCTTGTTTTCCTTTTTTTAATCCCTATTTATGGCATTATCTTGATTTGGAATTTGCATGAAAGGAGAAAAATAGTTTGTGCATGTTTTGTTTTGATTTTAACTCCTCATTAGTAGTATGTGGCATAATTCCATTGTCTTCCAGACATATGAAAATATATTAATTTAAATCTTGTCTTTTTGCATATCTTTGGAAACCAATGAAATTATAGTACACATTGCTAATGAAAAATTAAATCAGGACATATACAACATATGTATACGTGTACATAGTCCAATTGTATTCTAGGGTGTAACTCATTTTATTCTACAGAAATTTTTTAAAATAGATAACATGAATTATACTTTCAAAATTCCTTTTTCTCTCCATTGATAGTAAACAGGAAGAGTTCACTAGCTTAGATGAAAATGTGTAAAAGGTTAGATTTAATAAACTTATAAAAAGAAAGAGTTCTTATTTGTGTATTTGGATTCAGGAAATGGAAATGAATTTAGATATCACATTTATCTTTCTTTACAATTCCAAATATCAGGCAATCTTTAGCATTCTGATAGTCATATGGATCACACCATAAATGAAACTTACCTGAGATGAGCTATGGAAAAATATTTCTATCAATCAGTCATGCTGAAGCTATTGCTATCTGTATATTGCAAAGTCCATCACTAACACAGAATATCAGCATACTTCATACCATATCAGATAAATGAAAGCACATAATACATTGTTTGTTTAGTATAATAGTATAATACATTAGTTTGTTTAGTAAGATTTGCTTTTTCAAAATCTGTTAAAAAAAAGAATTTTCTGACCAACCTGTGTAAGACTCAGGATTTCTGTTCTTGCTTTTCTGCCTTTTCTGTTTCTTTCAGTATTAATATTTTGGAAAATGATAAAAAGAAAGCCATTTAAGTTTCTTTCAATTTTAAACAATTTAAATTTCAACAATTTAAGCAGTTACTGTTACTATTAAGAGTACTAAGAGTGCTAAGCTTGCATTATAAGCAATATATCTGAAAAATGTGGTAGCTTTCTCCTTACCTAAACCATGCCTATGTGTTGACATTGGTGGCAACACAGTCCAAGCCTTCGTCTTTGGGTTGTAGCATTCAACAGTGTTTAATGTCTTTAAACCATCCCGACCTCCAATGACAAACAGTTTTTCATCAATGACAGCAACACCAAACTGAAGCCTTCTGCCATTCATCATTCCGGCCTGGATCCATATATTTGTTCTCAGATCGTACTTTTCAATGGTTGTAGCACCTGATGAGACACATTAATAGGATAATGTATGCAAAATTGGCATTAGATATCTTTTTTTTGTCTAAATTTGGCAAAGTTTTACTCAAATTTTCTGATTACTTCATACATCTTGATAAAATTTCCTGTTCCTTTTTCATACTTAAAGTATGAAACTCCCAAACTCCCTTCATTTATTTCCTTCATTTTCTTCAATGCAAATGTAGAGCTTTGTTTCAGACATGAGTCTGGGCTGAAAGTGCAGAATGATGAACTGATAATTACAAGAAAAAGATTTAAAGAATGCTCCCATATATAGTCAAAGCTATTTCCTTCTAAACTTGATCAATTGATTTGCTTAGATAGCTAATCTCAAAAGGTGTTAAGAGCAAAATTTATAAAATAACTTACCAATTAATCATTACAGTCACTCATTAAGCTGTTGAATGTAACTTGTACATAACATACAAAAATGAGATATACATAAAGAGGCTTATTAACAGCAACTGAGAGGTAAAGAAAGCATAATTAACCAAGTGCAAAAAAGTGAAATAAAAATGCAGTCCATTAATGCTAATGCAAGTGTGGGAAATTATGCCAAAACCACAAACATTAAAATGGTAGATAAATTTAAATTAATCCAAAGATACATGCATGTCAATTCATGTGAACTGTAACCAATGCTTTATTTGTATATGCACATAACAATGCTTTTTTTTTTCAAAGTTTAAAACAATCTTTCTGAAAGAATCAGCATAATTATGTCCTATTTCTAAGCTTAATCTAACTGCTATTTGGATTATAGTAAAAGGTCAGAATTATGCAGGAAATAATTCTTTTAGGATTAATTCATTCTTTGGAACAGAAGAGCAATGAAACAACTGGAAAAAAGACAACAACAATATGGAAGCAATACTTTTGTTAACTGAACTGAAAATATAATTTAAATTCAATTTGTATCTAAGCTTTATAGAGCAATAATAATGCGGAGGACAAATTGGACATATTAAACCCTTACTAGTTTTCTGAATTCATAAGAAATATGAACTAATTTTTGCATTCAATTAACAAAGGCATTTTTTATTTATTTCTTGCAACCTCTAATTTAAAATTGAGTTCTGCGTAAATGCCTTAATTTCTAGGTTAGAGAGTACGAAAAGAACAGCTTTGTTGATACATTTTTTTGGTGGTGCTGCAGGACATAGTACAATGATGAATATCAATAATGTTATGTTATAATGTCTAAAAGTTTGTAAAATCTCTTAATGTTAAAAGCTGGAACTGCAGTATATGAGTTCCATAATGCTGTTTATTTTAAGGAGTACATTTAAATTTTTTTTTGTCATTCTGATGTCTTACTAATTAAAATCTTACTAATATACCAAATACAGCCTGTGAATTGTGTATGCATTTTTTAATATTGGTTAAGTTTGAGTTAAGCACAATGTTTTATTAAATTCTCTATTGAGCATCTAATCCAGCAGAGTTCCTGGAATGTCTTTTCCTGGTCTGCAGTTTATTCAGCAATAGCTTGCTTATTTAAAAAGAAAAAAAAGAAAAAAAAAAAAAAAGAGAGAGAGAGAGCTCTTTTGGATACTTCAGAACTTTGGGTTTGGATCCATACTGCACTTTTGATGTGAATCTTCCATTCTTTCTCACTTAGAATGCTTTAGTTCCTCTTACAGAATATTCCTGGAGCATATAATTGAATTCCTTTTAGATTAAATCAAATTGAAGGTTCTGTGCTAGTGATGTGTCTTGTGTGCTCCAAACACTGCTGTTTGTGAATGTTCATTCAATCTATGAGAGCAGGCAACAGCTATTCTAAAATGAAATAGGAACTGGTCCTGTAATAGGCAGGAAAGAACAGGTATACCATCAATTTAGTCTCATTCTTGGATGAAATCAGCTAATGGCTGAAGAACAGATAGTTGAATCAGTTGAAATATGATAGGTATCTCAATGATGACAGAAAAGCATATCTTCTGGGGCTGGAGTTTGTTTCAAGCACTCAAGGCACTAGAGTTCCTAACACAATGAGTATTCACTGAGAGATTTCCTTCAGATGCTAAAACCAATGTAGCAGAATTTGGAAGGTATTTTTTTTAAAACCACCTACATGATTAGGACACTCTATTTCTTCTATAGGAATACCTGTAGGCCTTTTTTTTTTTTTTTTTTTGTCAGAATCATTAATCTCTATAGGATTGTTAAGCACGTCTTTTTATGGAATTCAAACCAGGTAGATCATTTCATACCAGTATTATATTCTCCAGATTTTTTTTTTCAGAAAATAGTGAGCCAAGTTAAAAAATTTACTGGCTTTCAGCATGGATAATCAGTCCTCTCTCTCTATGTATGCATAGCTATGTACTAAAATGTTACTTACTCTTTCATATCCCACTGAACTGTACAAATTCTCTGTTTTAGAAATCCTAAATCAAATCATGAGTTTACACTGGGTTTAAGGGCACACAGATCATTGTCACTTGTCTTACTTATCATACAAAATATCCTTTTGATGTGGTCTGTTCTCACTGATAATGTTCTAAACTCTTGATTACAATGGCTCTGAAGGATTTAGACTGGCTAGACTAGATCCAATTAGACTGGATGAACTCTCAATAGCATAGGTAGCATAGCACCCATACCAAAGCATATGATACACCTAGGAGAAGAGAAGAACCAAAATGTTGATTAAAACTAATGGGATTTTACTTTACAAATCTTAAGTATTTCCATGTGCTAGTTACTTACATGTCAGTTATTCTGGGTATACCATACCCAATAACATATTGGAATATTTATTTTTCATTCACCATGTATTTTATGGTTTGCACATACTTCAGGAAAAAGGTATCATTACATTGGCAAATGTTACCATGACAAAAATGTTAAACACTAATTTATTTACTCTGGAAAGTAAAAAAGTAAAAGAGCAGAAGCCTTAATGTCTCACTCTAAGAAACTACAGATTTTCTCTGCTAAATGAACATCAGTGTAATGGGAGAGAGAGGATAACAGGCATGATCTGCCTACAGAAATATTAGAGTTTCTATCAAAGACTGAAATCTTTACATTAAATTTATTCATATTAAATATTTGAAGGTGTTAATACAGAGAAATGAATAATTGTCTCCTTCAAAAAAATAGTTTCAACATGACTCTTAAATAATCTCTTCTAGCTGTATCGATTCTTTTAAATATATTCTTCACTGTTGATTTTCTTAGTCTTATTCACTTTGCCATCTTTTTCATCAGTACTGGTGGGCATGTCATTAACCTCACTAACAACAAGGGCTCAGCTTCATATTCATGACAACAGCTTTGAGCTAGTTTTGTTGAACATTCATCACACTTAGTGAAGTCTCCTTTGAAAATCTGTCTGTTCTTCTATTTTTTAAGTATCCTAAATCAAATGGACAGCAACGTTAGTTTCTTTCACAGTCTTATTTGCTCATTCTGCACTGACCTTAAACACTTGTGGTATTGTAAGGGCACTGGAGTTAAACAATACATAAACATTGTTAGCTGGTAAATATTTTGCTATTCAGTTTTAGAATATAGATAAAAGATTCATGTTTTATGACATTAGGAAGAAGGTTTTGTCTATTTATTATTTGCCATGTTTTCTATTCTTTGTTTAACTGTAATTGTCGAAATAATGCATGAGTAATTACTCTTGGTGAAAAAGCTATAAAAGAAGCTTGAGAGCAAAACATTCCTTCTTCAAATACTAGTTAATACCAATTGATGTTCACAGAACCATTAGAAGGAAGACAAAATGCTTGAAACCAGCAATATTGCTTCTGTCTTATATGTGTAAGGTCATTTATTTTCCATTTATGACACAAAAATAAGGTAAAAGTAATAGGAAATGTGAATGAAAAGTTCTAGGGTTTTTTCAGATACTTCACACATTTTCAAAATACCTAAAGTAGATCCCCTGCAAAATTCATAAAGTAACGTGCAGTAATGTGCAGCAAGACAGTTGCATATTAGCCAATGAAATCAGAGATGTTGAAATGAGCAACATCTTTTAGCATGTTGCAGCACAGTCTGCTCTACAAAGATTGATTATGAATATGAATATGCTGCATTCAACAGCAGTTCTAGCAAAAAAGAAAATGGAACTACTACAAAGATGGGAAAAAAATCTTCCAATAATATCCAAATATCTGGATGTTAGAGCCTATGTCATGACTCACAACACAAACTTATATCTTTTCTAAATCCAGAAGAGTAAAAATGTTCCATACCTTCTTCTGTCCTATCTCACAGAAGAATTGGTGTTTATTCTGACTTCTTTCTGATTTCTTTTAAAAAGTGTGAAAGATGACTCACCTGCTATATCATTGATGATTTATCTGATGTATCATTGAACAGAAAAAAATCGATTCTGAAATCTGCAGCCTGTTCACAAACAAGTCCAAGCAGGTTATACCACTGTAATGTAGACCAACTATATTAGATTCTGCTACTGATTTTCTGATTTTCTGATTTGGTGAGACCGCATTTGGAGTATTGCGTGCAGTTCTGGGCTCCCCAGGGCAAGAAGGACATTGAACTTCTAGAGAGGGTCCGGCATAGAGCCACAAAGATGCTTAAAGGACTGGAACACCTATTGTATGATAGGTGAGCTGGACCTGTTTAGTCTGGAGAAGAATGAGAGGAGATTTCATCAACATGTACAAGTACCTGATGGGTGAATGCAGGGAGGATGGGACCAGGCTCGTGGTGGCCGCGGGGCTGGTGACAGGACAAGAGGTAACAGGTGCAAGTTGAAACATAGGAAGTTTAATTTCCATATGAGGAAGAATTTCTTTCCTGTGAGGGTGACAGAGCCCTGGAACAGGCTGCCCAGAGAGGTTGTGGAGTCTCTTCTCTGGAGATCTTCAAAACCCACCTGGATGCCACCCTGTGCCACGTGCTCTAGGTCTCCCTGCTGGAGCAGGGGGGTCGGACTAGATGATCTCTAGAGGTCCCTTCCAACCTTAACCATTCTGTGATTCTGTGTGATCATAACCAGGAATGTTCCTACTGCAACTGAAGAATCTTTTATGGGCAATATCTACTTTGGAGTCCAGGCTAATCAAAGTATCATTTCCCATAAAGTGGGATCCCACCATAACAGGCCCTTCTCACTAACACTTCTGCTATCACACTTTTAGAAAAATGCTTAAGGAATGTGATCAGAAGCAGATCAAGCTCAGTGCACAAGTCAGGTACACTGGGAAGTAGCTAGCTATGGGCTATTTTTGTCCTCTACTTTATCCTTAGTCCAGATGAGTCCCATACAATCCTGGCCAGGTTGAATTTTTCAAAGATTATGCATAAATAAAAGAGTGATGCAGGATGGGTGACTGGTGATGGCTTTTAGGTGGGTATGTATGTGGCTTGTATTTCCTACTTAGACAGAAAGTCTCACAGGCACATCCAGTCCTGAAGGATCGGTACAGAGATGCTCAAATAGTTCTCAAGTTTTAAAATGTTGCATTATCATTTTGGTATCAGCAAACAAGAACATGCATAACTTTAGAGCTCCGCTAGGTTAGTTAGCTGATGCAACTGGCAGTGAATGCAGTTTCCAGTAAACAAGCCAAGATATAGAACTGAAAGTCTGTTTGCATGTGCACTGCACAGCTACAGCATTCCCATGAGCTGATGCTTTGTGCCCTGGAGTACTGATCCATTTTATATCTTCATTCTTTTCCTGTCCCATTTTGTCTGTATCTTTAAGCAGTGACTCCTCCTCCTACCCTTTCAACCCCATTCCCGCAGTGTAATATGGTCTCATATATTCTGGTAAAATGCTTTACCAGCAGATGTCCCTGGCCTTTCAAATAAACTTTTCCTTCCATGAAGACTGACTAGTATCCAAGCAATTTTTGCCTCACAATAAGACCTTCTTTCTCCCTCTTGGATGCTTCCCATGATACAGTCATTTGCTACATATTCTGCAGACACAAAAGTTCCCTGAGAAGTTCAGAGAGGAGAGAGCTAATAGGCAGCTTTTACAGACTTTAATCCTTGCACGCTATGATTACTCCTGGGTCACAGTGATAACAGAGGTAAAGCTTGTAGGTGCTTTTCTTGGCATCACTGAGAAGAGATGTCAAGAAGTCAAAATAGCATAGGCCACATCACTGTCTAAAAGACAGGAAATCTGGTGAATTAAAGTGTGTTTGAGCTCAGTATAGGCCAAACAGTTTTGTTCAGGGGCAAGTAAACAAGCTTACTTTTTGTCTTAGCGCACAGACCAATAAAATGTTATCTACAGATGAACAATTCAAGGATAAGAAGTTAACGGTCAGGGTGTGAATGTCAGTGTAGAGAATTCTTACCTATAATTCATTCTGGAACAAACAGAGAGAGAGATGAATGCTGCTCCAGAAATCAAAGCAGAAGTATAAAATAGTCCTCAAGAACATCATTCAAAAACAATCAATGCACGTTTGGTATTATGGAGGGGTCCCTCTGCTAGCTTCCACCTCTAAGAAGTTTTCCTGCTCTCTCTCGTTCTCTCTCCCTGCACTAATTTACTAATGAGATCCAAATACTGGTGGCTATTTTTCTATTGTGCTGCCTCCTACAGGAGCAGACCAGGCTGTGCAGGAATATTCCATCTTGTATGACCAGGTATGTGAGTTTAGGTAGCAGTTCTACCATTGCCTGGAGTCTGTCTTGCCCCTGTCCCTTTCTTGCTCCTCCATTTCAGGGTCCTAAAGACTTCTGTGCTATCTGGGGAGTCAGGAGTTGGTTTAGGAATAAGTGAATATTCAGAAGAATAATAGACATCCAGAGAAGCAAGCGTCAGAAGTAAGGAGTAGAGGACCTACTTCATCTTTGCTGTTTGAAAACAATCTCTAGGCACTATCCCTGTCACAATATCCTTCAAAATAAACAGTAATCATGCTTTCATTTTGATCCCAAATTCTATTTTATGCCTTCCTGTGCATACCACTCTCAGTAATTTGAACCAGATGCCAAGGGCCTCCCAGAGTGTGGCAAGCAAGGGACATGATTTGTGGAGAGATCATTGGAAATTTAGGCAGAGATCAATTATGAAGAAACTTTTTCTTTTGCAAGTGTGCATCCTCTGCTATCCTCTTTTCAGAGTAGAGAGAGAAGCATATTCATCACATTTTACTTCCTCGATCATGAACACAGAGGTTACACAGCTCCAGGGGCTCAGTGCTGAGGTCATCTCCCAAGTTAGGTCAATACCAGGTTGCTTTTGTGAGAATAGCTGTGGAATTTATCACAGGAACATGTTTGATTTTAAAACTCTCTTATCTTGTTTTCTGTAGTTTTTTTGTTTGTTTTTTTTTTAAGTATTGACTTTGGATAACTGCCAGGAATTTCCACAGCATTAATTTTCTGCATATCTCTGAACTGTATCTCATGAAAATCTTCAAGTTTTGTTCCACCTGCTGATTAACCAGTATTTTTTTGTTTTGTTTTCTTTTGTTTTTCCTGGTGATATACATATTGATATATTTTTTATCTCTCATTATAGCCAAGTTTTCTACTCAGAAAATAATTGGATGCCCTCTAGGATTCTTCCCTATTCTTTACCTGTTCCACAAAGTTTTATTTATAACAGAGAGAGATCTAGTTTACACACTAGAAGATTTCTATAAGAGTCTCCAGTTAAGTCTTCAATACTGCCTCCATTGGATTGTGGTTAGAGCATTCATCAGCTGCTATAAAGATAGCCCTCCTGTGCCCAAATAGGCCCTGCAGTACTCCTGCCATACTGTCCAAAAATAAGAAAAATAAGAGAGCTGCTCTGAGATCTGCAGATCATCCTCTTGTGTAGTATAACACTAGGTCAGTGTGTTCGAGAGCAAGAAAATGATTTTGAGATGAAATGTAAAACTAGGGGTATACCACTTAAATCCACAAGTTACTGAATAGCATCACTGCATTTACTTATCAGCAGTAGACAGCACAAGCAAGAGAGATTGGATTGAGCTTGAACGTGAGCATGAGTTCACGTTACACGCAATGTATGCATATATATATTTAAATATACTTTCTTTTTGCATATAGATGCATACATCAGAATTTCATCTGTAAAATAGGGAAAGTACTATGGTGTATTTTTTGTATATTTAAGTCTTTTATTTATCTATTTCAGAGATAAATACATTAAATAATATAACAACAGGGGAGATAAGAGTTCCTAAGGGAGGATGCCATGGGAACAATCGTGATTATATTTTTTTATTCAAAAGTGTCAGTGGGTGTTTGTGCCTATTGCCTGAGATACCTAAGTGAAAAGAGCTGTTGAAATAAAACAAAGGGTAAAGAAAATCAGACAATTATGAAATATAGCAGATATTGCATCATTTCAATGTGTGGGGCATTGTTCCATATTTATTCTGAATAAGAGATGTCCACTGACTTTAGAGGGCCCATGGGATTTTGTATTATGTGTCCATGCTTGTCAAAACGATTATGATGAATGTCTATCTTTGCAGAAAGTAATTACTAAGTAATTAATAGTAAATTAAAAGTCACATTAAACTTAACCTTATCATGTATTTCAATATTTTATTGAAGTTCCATCTCTCTACCTGTCAGCAGAAAGTTGATGTAATTTGAGTTCCTCATCCATCTTTAAACATGATGCTTTTTATTTTAGCAGACATTATGTATTTTTCTCGGTTGTAATACCAACCACCATACTTGTTTGCTACAAACTCATAAAATATTTACATGATTGGAAAGAGAAGATCTCTTCTTATAAAAATTAGCATGATGTTAGAAGGAATACAGGAAACTCTGAACATTACTGAAACACACAGATTATGTGGGACTTTAATTGTCTAACTGACTTTATAACTTTCTAGGCTTCCTGGTGTTTCATAAAACCTTTGTTTCACAGGAACTCAAGATTTTCTCAAGTGTCAGAGAGAACTGTTAGAAATAGAGGAAGAAAGAAAGAACAGAAAGAAAAAAAATTACATTCAATATTACATAAAAAAAAGATTGAAAAATAAGTTGAAGTGACAAGAAGCAAAATGATTAATGAAGAGCTTACTGTTGAATTTAATTAGGATTATACTGAGTTTATAGAAATGTAGTGGTGCATTCAGAACTATAAATATTCATAAACATATTACTTTTGATTTAAGTACCTAAAAAAATAAAAAGGATATAAACAGGAAGCTGTAGTGTTCAGAGACAGAAGAAGTTATGTTCTTCTATCTCTGAAGTTTTACATTGACAGTGGTAACACATAAAAAAGGCAGAGTTCCCCTTTAAAGAAAAGTTTCAACTCTAAAGTTCCCACTCTAAAGTAAATTTAAAGTAAATTTACTTTATAGTATATCTCTCTATTAAGCTTTATAGAATTTATAGTACAAAGTGAAAAAAAAGACACAGGTAAAAGAAGTAAAGCATATAAAATATAAATAGCAAATATAGCAACAAATATTTGTTTATGATGTATCTGCTGGATTTAATTAGGCAGAAATAATAAATGGAAAAGGATATAAAAAGACAGTAAGATAGAGGTGAAATGACAAGAAGAGGAGAGAAGAGAATACTAATACTAAATACTAGTACTAAAGAGAATACTAATACAGTGTGTTTTCTATAAGAATCCAAATCAAACAACACTGAAACTTGAAAACATTTTAAAATAAAAGGTACCTTGAAAGGAAAGTGGTAGGAAGCAACAACTATTTTCAGTCTAAAACTTTAAGGCATAAATTGGTTCACATATGTATCATATATATGTAACTCTATTCCAAATGCTTTTGGTTTTCTATCATTAAGAATCATGTGAAGAAATAGATTAAATGCTCACAAAGTACTAGGTAATGACTTTCTCTGCAATACCACAGCTGTATGTTACCTAAAGTAACTCATTTAACATTTTTTTCAATATCCATATTTCATTATATTTTCCATCATTATCATTTCTTGTAGACTTTCATTTTCCTTATGAAACAGTAACAGTGAGGAACAAATCATAGGATCATAGAATCCTTAAGGTTGGAAGGAACCTTTAGAGATCATCTAGTCAAACCCACAGGGTCGCCTAGAGCACGTGGCGCAGGACGGCATCCAGGCGGGTTTTGAAGATCTCCAGAGAAGGAGACTCCACAGCCTCCCTGGGCAACCTGTTCTAGTGCTCTGTCACCCTCACCATTAAGAATTTTTTCATGGAACTTTTGGTGTTTCAGTTTGTGCCCATTACCTCTAGTTCTGTCAGTGGCCACCACTGAAAAGAGGCCAGCACCATCATCTTCACTATCATCTCCCTCGCGGTATTTATATACACTGATCAGGTCCCCTCTCAGCCTTCTCCAGGCTAAACAGGCCCAGCGTTCTCAGCCTTTCCTCACAGGGCAGATGTTCTAGACCCCTGATCATCCCTATAGTCCTGTGCTAGACCGTCTCTAGCAGCTCCACATCCCTCTTGTACTGTGGGGCCCAGAACTGGACACAATACTTCAGGTGTGGCCTCAGCAGGGCTGAGTAGAGGGGCAGGATCATCTCCCTTGACCTGCTGGAGACACTCTTCTTTATGCACTCCAGCATCCCATTGGCCTTGTTGGCCACAAGAGCACACTGCTGCCTTATGGTCAACTTATCATCCACCATGACACCCAGGTCCCTCTCTGCAGAGCTGCTCTTCAGAAGGTCCCCAGCCTGTGCTGGTGTCTGAGGTTATTCCTCCCCAGGTGCAGAACCTTGCACTTGGCCTTGTTAAATTTCATAAGGTTTCTCACTGCCCAGTTATCCAGTCTGTCCAAGTCCCTTTGGATGGCAGCGCAGCCCTCTGGGGTATCGGATACTCCTCTCAGTTTGGTATCATCAGCAAACTTGCTGAGGGAGCACTCTGCATCTTCATCCAGGTCATTGATGAATAAATTGAACGGGACTGGACCAAGGACTGACCCCTGGGGGACACTGCTAGCGACAGGCCTCCAACTAGACTCTGCACTGCCGATCACCACCCTCTGAGCTCTGCCATCCAGCCAGTTCCTAATTCACCTCACTGTCCACTCATCTATCCCACACTTCTGGAGCTTGCCCAGGAGGATGCTGTGAGGGACAGTGTCAATAAAACATTTCTTTGCTGGGCTCCTTAATTGCCCTCTATTGTATCCAGTCACCTCTTCCATTGTGATTATAGTCAAAGACTTCCTTTGAAAAATTAGTAAGATATAAAATATATCTTAAAAATAAATATTTGATAAAGAGGGATGCTTGTTCTATTTAGACAACTTAAATATTCCTGCCTATTTGTCTATACATACTCTATCCTCTTGAGATTCACACACCAAGGTTGCCAGGGGCCAAGTAATTTTCTGTCTGCTCATCCCTGGCATCTCAAGGAGAACAAAATTGCTGATATTGTTTATAGAGCACCTAACATCTGGAAGGTGCTTGATGAGTAACCAGAAGATAATTTCAGATATCTGTGCTTAAAAGCTAATATTCCAGATAGCTTAACCTTACCCTTTGAATGGTGACTAAAATAGCTTCTAAATTTTAAGGCAGGTAAATAATCATTTCACAAAGTGTGAGTTACAGCATCCTTTAAAGTATACTTGTGAATATTTTGGAATTCTTCTACTTCCAGTGCATCTACACAGTCCCTTGTGATGACTCGATTCTTTTTTTCTAGTATAAAACAGATATGGCCTTGCATTTGACATTAACTTGCTTTAAATATTACTCAAAATTATCCACAGCTAAAAATATCATAGTCTGTATGTAGATATTTTTCATAAGTTACTGACCCACATCTGTACAGTAGTTTTTAAATTATGTAAAATGTCATTGATTTGATTAACTACTGGACCTAGAACTACATGTCCGTATGTTGTACATGGCTATATCATCTCTATTCCCATCTGTTTCTTTACATACTCTGCCCTACATGCATTGCTTTTTATAACTGCCTTTGCTATTGACCCCTACTCTGTGTGAAAAAATATTATATATATTATATATTTAATACTTAAATATTTAAATTATAATATAATAATTTTAATATTATAAAATATTGTGTGTGTATATAAAACACTCATATATAACTCACTATTTTCCAAAATGGTTTGGAGAGGAACATAAAAGTCAGAGGAGAGATAAATGCAAAGCAACTGAGTCAAAAATAAGAGACATACATTTGATTAGGAAGATCTAGGCATGATTAGCCCATGTAGAGAACATATTTTAATGAAAAGTCTAAGACTGATGTAATTTAATTGGCAATATTGGATTTTATACTGACACAAAGACATGACGTTGCAGGGGATATAAGATAAAAAAGTGTTTTAAAGGAAGTATTTTTAGCATGATACTAAAATACACTTCCTCCTTCTGCTTGCTCCTTAGCTGGACCAAATTGAATCCTGCCATGATTGTGAAGACTCATCTTCCTAGAGTCACCTAGAATCTGTTCTAAAATGTTTCTTTTTTTTTTCATCTCTTTGTTTTCCCATCAGAAAAAGAATTTAACATTTTCTGCACCAGAGAGAGATAGCAAAAGTCTGACAAGAACATTCATCCTGCAACTCCTAATGCTTTTTACTATCCATCTTTCCTTCAGAGCAAGTGTGCTTTTTTATGTTCAGTTCAAACGAAGTGATAGTTCTGGAGGAGAAAGGTGAGAGATAGGAACCATGACTAAAGTTCTAAGCCTCAGGATGGGTATGATTTAAGACATCTCTGACTTTCTAATCCTAATACATGAACTTCTGTTCACAACTTCCACTCTGTGAGCCTACTCTTGCCCTGCTCCATAAGTAGAATCAAGGCAATCAAAAAAGGATCCATTCTATGAAGCAGACACTTAAAGGTAGGGCATTTTCACATTTAAGATTTTGATCTTTATGTTCTTTTGGCAGATTTTTCTTTCTCTCTTGGGTTTCCTTACAGATAAATTAACAGCAAACAGTAGCATGATGTACTTGGCATCTTTGTGACAGACAATGCATTATCACCTTTTACAATGTAAGAAAAAGACTTGTTTAAAATTTTATGTAGGACCTATAAGAACAGGTCTAAGCCCTGGACTTGGGCTGGTAAGACTATTGCCCTTGTTGTATTTACAGTCAGACAGTTTTTGACCAGGACTGAAGGTAAATGAATTTAGACAATCTATCTGTTCTGTCAAATAACTTATTCCCCAGTTCATTTGCAGGTCCTAAACACCCATATTTCAAAAATATTTGTTTCTTACGAAGTTCTACTGGGACTAGTCAAACAAAACTGAAGGAACAATAGGAGCGCAGTGTCCGCTTCTCTTTGTCAAGATGGGTAAGAGTGCAGCAGGGTTGATTCCTTCCATCTTGCAATGCCCTCTATAAGTATTTCAGTCATGTCTACATACCTTCAAGCACCCAAAACTTGATATGAAAACACCACACTGCTTGTATGTGACACAGGTTTCCTATGATCTTATTAACCCTGAGGAAGTACATATACAAATAGGAGTTACATTCCTGGGCCATTGGGCTAGTTTTGCCCCATCAGAGGAAGCCCTGAGATGTGAGGCACTCCTCACTGGATGCACTAGGAAGTATTCACTGTGCATACTTAGCAGAAAGCAAGAAAGAAGCCTTCCCAATCTCTGTTTACAAGCACTGCTTCTAGGGCAAGACCAGTGTCTAGATAATAATTTATTTTATACCACCACTAACAATTGATTTTAATCCACCATGGAGTGGAGCAATCGAAGAGCAATCACCTAGGCAGATGCTGTCTACAGTGACAGGCAAGAGTTAATAGCATCACATCCCAGGTGAGATCAAACTGTCTTTTACTCTCTGCCTTTGCTGGTATCTACCAGGTATAATTAGAGCAAATCGGTAGGCAGCAGAGCCAGCTCCTAAATGAAACAATTTTCTAACTGTGTAAACTTAGAGAAATGAGCGATGTTGATTAACACAGATGCTTCAGCCTATCTAAAATACAGGTTGTGCTAACATACCTGATCAATGTTAGAAATATGTAGATTGCTTTATTAGACTGAAGCTATTCCTTTCTCATCTTGATAAACCAAGGGAATTCTGACTACACGTTTCAGAAAAATGGAAAATACAGTTTCCTAAAAAGAGGAGGATTGAAAAAAGCAGTTGTGTATATATTATCTTTTCATAGGGGAATGGGATATGCAGGTTTAACCTGAATATAATAACACATTAAGTATAGCAAAAGAATAATTATTTTTGGCTGTGACGTATGATCTGCTTATGCAAAGACAGTCACATTTTCCAAAAAAAAAAAACAAAACAGATGGGATACTGCACTATGAGAAAACATGCACAGATTCAAATTAAAATGATTGCTAATTATTTTTTAAAATCAGAAAAAGTCCTATTCTTTTTAGTTTATCTCAATTCTGTATTACTGTACAAGTTTTAGACATGTATGAGAAAATTAAAGATATGACTTATCTGACTGCTTTAAGACATTTATTAGGAAACTTTGCAATAATAAAAGAAAAGCAAACAAACATAACACTGAGGATCTTATAGCAAGCATGTTTTGTGCTCTGGCTACTCCTGAGTACATGAACACCTGCACAGTCCCCTATTTTGGGATAGACAGACCTCTAAATAGCCAAAATTACTTCAATGACTGGCACTGAAGATACAATAGATGAAGAAGCACTCATTTTTCAAAGAAAAAGTAAGGATTTTCCTGTTTTGGAAACATTTCAGCTCTTTTCTCTCCTCTCCTCTCCTCTCCTCTTCTCTCCTCTCTTCTCCTCCTTAAATTCTACTTATGACCCAACTGGTTGTTGTCTTACTTTGTGGTATACTTAGTACTAGTATTGATATACTAGTATGGTTTAGCACTAGTATTATCCACTAATTTTTATTAGTGTAAATGAGATGAGTTCTGTGCCTTGTGCGTGCTTAGATTAGTGCTGTAAGTAAGTCCTAATTAATCAAGGTTTATGAAGTATAGAGAAATTCACAGAAAAAAAAGAAACTTTAGAAATATACTGTAGGTGATGTTAACAGCTTTGCATGAATGTTAGACTATTATTGAAAATGTATGTGTTTGCATATTTGTATGGTGTATACATCTCTTATATCCACACATTCTAATGAAACAATGAAATACTAGACATTTTGCAAGATTGACTGTAACTCAATAGTTTAAGTCAAGAGTAAGATCTAGAGTTTGCCTTTTCCAAAGGTGTTGATATTAAATATTTTTAATAACCTGATGAAACGCACATGCAGTGAGGTAACCCTCATAGAGACTGAAACCAGGAGAGGAAATATGTTCATTCCATTTAAGTGTAAACACAGAATTATTGGCAAACATAAAGTAAAAATTGCTTCAGAATATCTAAAGAAAAAATCTTTGCATATAGTTCAGACATTTTCAGAGGAATGGTATTTTTTGTCATAGCTAGAATGACCTCAATTTTAAACCAATGGAGAAGGATAAGGGTTTTACGTTTATCACCTTTATTTTTTCCTGTAATACTTTCTGCTGATTTTGCTATTACTGAAGCTGTTGTTGACATGTACTCTGACTATTCGTTCAAGATTTAGAGGAGCTGCTATGATGAGGTGCAAACTGATGACCTTGATCTAGTGAGCTGCAACATTACATTTCTAACGGAAAAAAAGGCTACTCAAGTGTAACAAACATGACCTAAAAGGGTTATTGAAGCAGATATCAAGGAGATTTTCTTGGTGAAAGACCTATACAAAAAAGAGTTCACTGCTGTTCTCTTCAGCTAGAAGAAATTCTCTCTTCAGCTGTAAAAATTAAGCACTTCAAAAGCATATAACTTGTACATAATCATTCCTTAATTTTGAGGGTGAAAGTACATATTTTAAAATGCCATAATGATACATTGATTTGCCAGGAAGTGACATGAGCAATCTCAGAAGAACTTTGGGAATATTCATTATTGGATACGATCTGAATTCTCTAAAACTAATAAAAGTTTTTTTTCACTAATTTTAATATTTTAAAAAGCATTGGATATGGCACCTTATAGTGATTTAGGCATTGCTCTTTAAAACAAACAAACAAAAATAATGGAGATTTGGATCACAGAGTATATACCTACAGTATAGAACAGCGTAGTGTTGTACATAACATAAGACATCCATGTTTTTTTTAGAATTGTATCTAGTCTAGATCTTACAAAGGTCCCTTTTATTCATGATTTATATCATCTACTATACTAGCTTCTCTTTGCTTATAATATATGCCTTTGTATTTTTCATATAGATTTCTGTTCTTCATAGAACTTGTGTAAACTAGGTTCTAACAATAAAAAAAAAAATTCTACAAGTGGATAGCAGAAGACAGATTCGGCCCACTTATTTCCTGCATTTAACTGATGTTTCCCCAGGGCCCTTTAATAGGAAGGATATTGGCACAACCAAAGGAATTAAGTCAGTTCTACATGTCCTTATGTGTTGGTTAGCTGCTGTAGGTGAACAATTTTGGGGATGCTTCTAGATTCTTCCCTTAGCAAATAGCCCGGAGAGCAATGCGTGCCATGAAAGGGAAGTGAGGGTAAATTGCCTTTGTGTGTGTTTGCAAAAAACACAAAACTGTCTTGCATTTGTTCAAGACTTATTACGCTAAACAGGAATAATCTAATCAGCCTTTCAGTAGCCATGCTAAAGATGAAGAGGGTGGTCAGCTGGATCAACAACTCAGGAATTGCAAAGAAACCTCTGAAACAAAGAATGAGTCAGCCTAAAAAGAAGTGTACAAGCAGCATGAAACAGTACTGGCAGAAACATTTTGTGGTGGAAACAGCAGCTGGAGTTTATGAAAATTCTGTTTATGAAAATTCTGTCAGCGTCAAGTGTTGTGGTTTATCTTTTGAATCTGTTATTGATCCTGGACTCATAGTTCACTGATTGTGGATTAATTATTTGTCATTAAATAATCAATAAACTGCTTTGATTATGATTCACTTTAATCTACTTGAACTAAGCAGAATTTCCTTGCAACAGCTTCAAATTCCCATTATGCCATGGCCATCTTTTATTAATTACCACTATATACCTACAGCTGTTACCATTACCATTACCATTATACAGCCACACAGTTTAGCTGCTCACCCAGTTCCTGGGAGATTTTGTTTTGCTTCATCTTCTTCTCTGCTTCTCAGCTTGATCTAAAGGGGGCTACCCTTAACTGCATGAGTGAGAGACACCAGCTGGCATCCTGTATGCACTGTTCCCTGAAGGCCAAATATACAATTCAATCTTTTTTGCTTGTTTGTTTGTTGGTTTGTTGGTTTGTTTTTTTTCCAGTTTGGAATGTTTAAAAAGAATGGGAGAACTGTGCTGAAGCTCACCTACCTGGATGTTCTTACGACTGAACCTAAGGTCCCTGCTAGCTTTTCTCAGAATTTGGAGTGAAGAGATATGAGGTGGTTGAACGTGCAAAACACAGCTGTTTTGAAGAAATGCTTTTTTTTTTTTTTTTTTTTTTTTTTAAGTCTTATCCATATCAGCTGTTGAGAGGAGGTCCTGAAAGTGGACTGTTCCCAGAACAACATCCAGGCTTTGTTCTGGAGAGAACTTTCTGGTGAACTCCAAAACTACCCCAGGAGTAACGTTTACAGTAATGAAACAAAAATTGGTTAGTGTAAGGAACAGCTAAGGTTTCTAACAATGCAAAGTTCTTCTAAATGACTCAGCTGTCATGTATGCGCTGCCCTTTCTAGATGCAATATGAAGTCCTCCCTCAGCAAGTTTGCAGATGACACAAAACTGGGAGGAGTAGCCGATACCCCAGAGGGCTGCGCTGCCATCCGGACGGACCTGGACAGACTGGACAACTAGGCAGTGAAAAACCTCATGAAATTCAACAAGGCCAAGTGCAAGGTTCTGCACCTGGGGAGGAATAACCCCAGACACCAGTACAAGCTGGGGACTGACCTTCTGGAGAGCAGCTCTGCAGGGAGGGACCTGGGTGCCATGGTGGATGACAAGTTGACCATGAGGCAGCAGTGTGCTCTTGTGGCCAAGAAGGTCAATGGGATCCTGGGGTACATTAAGAAGAGCGTCTTCAGCAGGTTGAGGGAGGTGATCCTGCCCCTCTACTCAGCCCTGGTGAGGCCACATCTGGAGTATTGTGTCCAGTTCTGGACTCCACAGTACAAGAGGGATGTGGAGCTGCTGGAGAGAGTCCAGCGCAGGGCTACAAGGATGATCAGGGGCCTGGAACGTCTGCCCTATGAGGAGAGGCTGAGGGAGCTGGGCCTGTTCAGCCTGGAGAAGAGAAGGCTGAGAAGGGATCTCATCAGTGTATATAAGTACCTCAAGGGAGGCAGTGAGGAGGATGGTGCTGGCCTCTTTTCAGTGGTAACCACTGACAGGTAATGGCCAGAAACTGAAGCACCAAAAGTTCCACAGGAACTTAAGGAAAAAAATTTTAACAGTGAGGGTGACAGAGCACTGGAACAGGCTGCCCAGAGAGGTTGTGGAGTCTCCTTCTCTGGAGATCTTCAAAACCTGCTTGGATGCAGTCCTGTGCCATGTGCTCTAGGTGACCCTGTGTGTGCAGGGGGGTTGGACTAGATGACCTCTAGAGGTCCCTTCCAACCTTAGGCAGTCTTTGATTCTATGATTCTATTTTTTTATGCGTACTTAACTACATGATCAAACATGTGTGTTTTCTAGGGTCTTCTTGGGAGAAGACTCTCACAAATATTCCCAGTGATTAGCAGTCTCTTTTTGTGTCTGTTGCACACCATCCATAGCAGAGAGTTGTTAACAGCCAGGGCAGTAGCCTGTCAATGGGAGCTCATGGGATGATGACATTTATCTTATATATAATAACTCTTGCGCTTCATTTATACTGGAAGCTGGGCAGACTTCAGAACAGATCAGGTCATTATCTCTATTTCAAACTGTAAGTGAATTAGCAATTTCAGAAGTGGGAAAAAAAAAAAAAAAGCTAGAAATTAAGTGATGTAAAATAAGTACTGAAAAGCTACCAGATGGCGTTACAATCTGGACTCTTTTTTTCCCCCTATCGGAAATCCACATTTAAATCAAAGTACTTTAACTGCTGAATGCTGTATGAGGCTGACTGTTCTAGAAGACATTAAAATTCACAGGAGGAAAAAGAAGCAAATAATGATGTTAATACTTACAGGAACTGGTTGAAAAGGGAATTTTAGAGTGATTTATATGTTTAATTAACTCATCAGTCATTAGCCAGTGTATATCCTATTCCTCTGGTGAAGTAATTAAACAAGCTCCGCCTCACTATACAATTATGCCATCACATTGCTTAATTATGATTCATCTTCCCAGAATGTCTTGTTGCCAGCTAGTAAAACATGTATATATGTTTTAGGAACTGAAAGAGTCAAGTAATTGGATGACTAACTAAACATCATACTCCTCTTGCATATACCTGTTCATTAAGCATACTTCCTATAATAACTCTCAGAACATTCAAAATGTCTGAAAATACAAATTTCTACAATAGCTAAATTAAAGCTCCTAATATTTGTTGCCGTGCTCGCTGTGTTAAAAAACATTGGATATATTTACAAACAGCTAATTTCCATCCATTAAAACAAAAAAGGGAGTTTTGATGCACATTTGAAATACAGACACCAGAAATTCACACAGCATCTTGCATAGACTGCTTTTGAATTTCACATTCTGGCTTCCACAAGAAAACCCACCACCATGATAATGTCACTACTGTGCTAGGGAAAGCAGAGATGATTACACTATTAGCCTCAAGCAAACTAGTGCTATTTTTTTATTAATGGATTTTACAATAAGGGTAAATTATGATGTATTTTTTTTCCCACTGTTAGCTGGAGAATGACTGGGAAAACACCGTATTCAGTAGCATTTTTTTTAATCAAAAGTATTAGCGTTCAAGTAAAGAAAACATCCTCAGTGGAAAATGAAGAGAAGGGTCATGTGAATACACTTCATTCATTGTGTGTCTGTGTGAAAATGAGAGAAAAAAGACCATGATAATAATGAACAGAACAGAAAATCAAGTCAAAAAAAAAAAAAATCCTCCATCGGTTTGCTCTATTGTTTCCACTTAAAGAGCAATCTTATTCTTTAAGTGCTCCACACAAAAGTCCTGTTGAATTTGCATGAAAGCACCAAAAAACAAAATGTGATTTCTTCTTGATTACACCTTATTCTGCATTAGTTATACTTCATCAGTGAAGTTAGAGCTATGATGAGATAAATGGTTCCTATATTATGCAATAAGCATATGTTGCAATTTATGCTAAGCGACAACTTGTTTGTCTCACCAAGTGCTAACAGTTGATTTTACTTATTTTTTCAGTGTTAATTTCAATGAAATTTAATTGTCCATGAGCAAGTTTTGAATGCTTGAGGATGAATAAAGATGCTAAAAAAAACTCAGATGCATTATTCCATATTCTATTTCTCCATGAGAAAAAAACATTAAAATAAAATAAAATAAAATAAAATAAAATAAAATAAAATAAAATAAAATAAAATAAAATAAAAGCTGATTGTGGTAAATATATTCTCAAGAAAGAAAAACAAATGTCTCTGGAAAAAAAAAAAAAAACACTCCAAAAACAGCAAAAACAACCCTGATGTTTTAGCATATTAATTAATATTTCAGATTTACTTTCTGTGTTGGGAAATTTAACATTTGTCAAGGGAAGATTAACCTCAGATTTAGTGCTCTCATGTCCACCTCCGTGTTAATGAAAGCTAAGAAAGAAAAGATTCTTACTGTTTCATTCTATGCTTTTCAAGAGGCTAAAGTGGATGCCATAGGATTCATATTTATGGCCAAAAGACTTTTTTTAAGGTAGTAATGCAGTGAAAGACAACAGTAAAGCAGTCTGTAGATTAACCTTCAAAGCCCTTTTTCGAACTAGAATTTTAGGTAGTTTTGCAATTTATATATTGCAGGGAATCCATATAGAGGAGTGGTCTTCTCCAGCATTCTCTGCTTGAGGCTATAAATTTCCATAGAGCTTTTAACAATCAAGAAAACCCAATTCTCTCTAGCTCTTCAAAGAGGCTGTGATGAAAGCTTCCTTTTTTTTTTTTTTTTTTAATAAAAAGAGAACCAGTTTCTCAAATATTAGGTCAGTAAAAAATACTTTTATATTAGGTATTGCAAATTAATATTACTAATCAATATCCAGCCTCACTGAATTTAAATATTATTTTATCTACTTCTTACCATGCTGGAAACTAGAAGGAAAAATTTCCAGAATTATATGCTCTAGTAGATTGTCTAGCAGATATTTTTTATTGGAACTATTTCTATTCAGCTTAATTGAAACCACAATCAAATATAAATTTATTGGGCCTTAAAAAGGCTAAAGAATCTCAGCTTTGGTGAAGCAACTAATACAAGATCTGTAAACACACCTCTATAAAAGTAGTCACTACTGAAGAAATAACACCAAAAGTAGTTCACCTGTAATCAGGCAACCAACTCAGTTTAAAATGGGAAAATAACAGGTTGCAGATTACTTCAATAAATTCCATGCTTTCTAATTGCCTGGTGCTAGAAAGCCTTTTTCTTTGGTGTTAAAAGAGCAGATTGAGGAAGTCTGAGTTGTCTACTGTTATTTTTGAGAGCTCATGAGATTCCAGATGGTAAAGAGAAAACATATTATTTTATCTTTAAAAAGCGGAAAAAAGAATTGCAGAATTAATTTCAGTTTCTTGGGAGGCATAGGAATATTTATCCAAATTATTTATAAGCATAAGGAAAACAGAGTGAAAGCATACACACACACATACATCTACATACATGTTGTTCTAGGAAAAATATGAATGGACAAAAGTAGTAGATATCATTAACTTTACTTCAGTTAGATTTTCCTGTCTATTTTAGTAATGTTGGGAACAATTACTGCTAGCATGAGCTACTAAATACAGTCAAGTACAAAGAGCTATAATTTGACAGAAACAACCACCTATAAAAATACAGGATCTAAAACAAATGGCCAACTGTTCTGCAACAAAGAATGTGATCACAAGTGAAACAGGATATGACAGTATGATTTTTTGATGAAAAGTGTGATGGGATGAAATACCCTACTGCAGGATGGAAACAGGGTTCATATTAATCATTTAGATTAGATCAGCACCGCAGAACCCTCACATGGAGCTCTGCATCTTGTTTGGTGCATTGGGTAAGGAAGACATGACTTAACTGGAAGAAGCAAAAATAATTAGTATGTATGAAATGCAAGAGAAGATTTAATGAATGTGATTTATCCTGGTATAAAGATGACTAAAGAGAAAGTGGATAAAAGCCTAATAGAAAAATGGATTAAAATATATTTCCGCCACAGCAAGGAGGAGTCAGGTCAACTATTTTAAAACAAACTTTTAAAATAATTTTCTGCCAATAAGAAAAGTTAAGCTTTGGACTAGCTTCCCTGGAGGTACCACTGCAATTTTTTTTTAAGACTGGTTTAGGCAGACATCTGCTTGGACTGTCATAGGCATATTTCAATTTGTCGCCTTATCCTCTTAAGGTCCTTAAGAAAATGTACAGGTGAAACCAAACTAATATTCAAGGCATAAGAAACACCTTAATAAAGATTAATAAAGAATTAATAAAGATGCATGAAATTACCAATAAAAAGAGCAAGTTTGCAGAAGAGATGCCCAGCTTCTCACTTCTAAGTTCTGATCTTCAAGGAAGAACATAATAAGTATATATGTAACAACAGCCTGTTTACTTTTGTCCTTCATGGGAGCAGTTAACTTATCCTTTCTCTGCATCCATAATCTATTCCACTAGAGCTGAGCACCTTTCTAAAAATGTTTAATGTAATTACTCTTTAAACATGAGTAGATTTTATTTGGACCAAAAGCCTTGGAAGCATTTCTTGATTGCCTTAGATCCCTACAACCTTGGAATAAAAAAATATTTTAAAGAAAATAATGTAAAACATAACCATAAGTAACAAATATGCTCCAATACCTTTGTTGTTATCCATTCCTCCAACAGCATAAAGTGTCCCAACTGTAGATTTTCTAGGTTTTGTTCTTGGGCTTTGCATCAGGGTTCTTCTTTCAGGCAAGAGATGGTATTTCATGGCTTCCAAAATAAGTTTCTGGCATTCTAGGTCATCCTTAAAAAGTGCATGGTTTTCTAGGTCAGCCAGTATCTGTGAATGACATGCCCATTGATCAAAAATGATGAAAAGCAATATCATAAGCTGATAGAACACAAAAATGATGTCCTATCACTTCATTGTAGAAAACTTTTGTGTGTGTGTGTGTGTGTGTGTGATCTTTCCTTTATTGAAGGCAAATAAATATTTGGCTGATATCGATGAGGCAACATTTAGATTAATTATTTCACCATTTCTTGAGACTACAGTAAGTTTCTTATTGAAATTATTGAATGAAATAAATGTTCTGTTGTATACTACAGTCTGACTTATTTTTAATGATTTTCAGAATAATACTGTAAAGATTCAGAAGGCATCTCTTTTTCTGAGCATTCTGGACATCAAATGAGGACGCTATATGGCATCTATGGAATGTTGTCGACAGTTCTCTTTTCCAACTTTTAAGAGAAATAAGATTGGTCCTTTATCTTATTTTTTTAAGGATGAAATTAGCAAGCTAGTAGTAGTAAGAAGAACTAGTAGTAATAAAGAAAACTAGTAAAAATAGCAACAGTAACAACAAGACAATCAAGTAGTCCCAGCTTTCTTTCCTATTAGCTCACAGCATTTGATTTGCCTTGCTGACTACTTCAAGCTGATTTTTCCATGAATTAATCTTGTATAGCCCCAAAATTTCATTCCTGAGTAGAAATGTCCAATTCAGAGTCTACATTTTTAGGCTTGAAAATTATTATTTTTTTCCTCCTCCAGATATATATTATTTTTTGTTTGTATACATTAAAATTATAGCAGAAATGGAAGAAAAAATGCAGTAATTCCAAATATGTTTAATGCTTTTCATGTCTTGCATACTGCAAACTACAATATCACCTTTAAGTGTGCACAAGAGATACATGACAATGAGAAAAGTTAAGTATATGAGTTATAGGATTTGTGTTAATAATGGTTATGGAGTTTCTATGATGAAGGACAATTTTATTTTCTACTGGTCTTTAATTTGGGTACTTGTAATCCACAGGATAGTTGCCAAAACTTTTTTTGCAGAAAGCTTGATTCTGTTATTGAACTGCAAAGTAATCTCTTTAAATGGATCCAAATATAGGATTATGCATTACAGTGGAAGTTTGTGTGTTTTATTACATTCAGTTTTCATATAAGTTCAGAGAAACTCTATATACTTTAGCAGAAGAAATAAGAGATTCTGACTTTTTTATTGTTGTTGTTTTTTTGGTCATTTATTTTGTCCTTTTGAAGACTGATGCCTGAAATTGTTAGGCTATGAGATCTCCTCCTTGGGATTATCATTAGCACTAAAACTTGTGGATCATTTGAGTCAATTAAGTTCAGTGGATTTTCTAGACAAAAGGGGCAAAATCCAGTTGACACTTCTAAAGCATCAGCTTCAAGGTATCAAAATTTCTAGTTTTAACCAGGTCTCTTGGGAATTGAAAACAACTGGCACATTTTAAATGCCAGTACGCTTCATGTTTGGCACTCACCATCTTCTTGGATATCCTTGTTGAAAAGGAAAATAATAATGGGATGGATGGGATATATATATATATATATATATATTTTCTTAAAAAAATAATAATTTAAAAATATTTCTTATGATAATACCACGAAGCTAATGCCTCTAATCCCCATATTATTCCATGCCTTCTTTCTACTTGTGGAGAAATGGGAAAAATAATTATGAGAAAAATATTTATACCTCCCTTCTACCACCTGCTTATGATAGGACATGGGCAAAAACACTGTATTTTTGAATCTTATAAGAACTAACTTTTGTGAACAGAAACAAACAAATAAACAAAAAAGTCAGTCTATATGTTGAATAACAAACGTTCAAATTAAAGGTACTTTTTTTTATGAACCAAAAGTCATATCAAGCCAACTGACTTATGCTGTCTAAGTATGCAAATAATCAATATATTTTTATTTAATCAGGATGCACTTGATCAGGAAATTCAGTTAATAAGGATCTGTGGAAACCAAATTCTGTTCAGCTTGCTCTTTCACGGCATGAAATACCACTGACATACCTAATTAAGATAGAAATGTATCTAACATTTAAATGAAGATTTCTGTTTTTTGTAACACTTTGAATCTGATAGAGCTGTTGGTTCTCAAAAGACCGATCAGTACCATTTCAGCAATTATATGGCTTCAAATCATTACTTGAACTTCTCATACTGGCACTATCCTAAGAATTCTTAGTTATTTAGTATCTTTGGACACCCTATTCCCCCCAGATAAAAAAATCCACTAAGCCCTTTCTCAGTTGTACTTCTGGATTACCTTCAGCACAACACTGCAGAGAGCTGACATGTTTCATCCCAGTGACGCAAAATCAATCTGAGAACTAGAGTGAAAATTAGTCAAGTACTGCCAGAAGGAAACTCAGGTGTAAGGAGCACAAAAGGAGGAGGGTGCTGCTGGTATGTATTTGCTAAAACAGTCACCATTTTTCATTTTGGGTATTTAAAAGTAGTTTACTAGCTTGCCATTCAGTCTTCTATGTATACAATCTGAATTTCTGTCACCCACCTAGCTATTTAAATACAAACTTGAGAGGATGACTCTAGGAATTCAAAGTTTGCATTTTCGTTTCTACTATTTTTTTCTCAAATAATGTTACTTTCCTGAAAGTCAAATGGAATTTATTAGCTTAATAAAATAATAATACATACTAAAGCAATTAGCATAAAACAGTAATTGCTAAAATGGAAATTCTGTATGGAAATGCTGTATTAGGAAAATAAAGTTAGTGATAATTAAGTCAGCACAGAACCAATTTTTTTTTGCCACTAACAGGAAGTATCAGAGGGATTTTACTTTCTGTGCACCAACTGCTTTAACTATCTATTTTTTTTTCTTTGAAAAACGTAATGAATATATACCTTCTCTCAAAAATCTCTTTCATTTTCAAACTTCAGTAAAATTCTTTCCTTTATATTTGACAGAGTATTTAACTGTTGCTAGAACACCTATTTTTCTGACAATATTTATTTTGACATGAGTGGCAAGTGATATAAAATAGAATTTAAAAATTCCTGACAGGAATTTGGGCAAATTACCAATAGAAAACGTTTTATTTGATGTTTCTCCCACATATTTTTCTTTGGTTGCTCAGAAACAATATTCTCATTTCTTATTCTAATCTGACAAATTCTGATCTGACAAATCTGACATTCATCTCCTAGAATTCATTCATCTCCATATATATTGGCTATTTATTTACTTAGTAGAATCATTCTAACATTAGTAATGCAGTTAGATTCATAATAAATATTCTAGAGTTAGTGGTGAGTATTTTTTGTTTTGTTTTAAATATTAAGTTTTTCCTGCTTTCTTTGTTGCTTAGATAGAGCAGGTGGCAATGGCCAATATGCACAGAAAATGTAAGACTGAAGATTTAAAAAACCTTTATGGAACTTATATTTTACTTTGATATGTAGTGAAAGCACTCCCTGAATATCACACAATTTTCACATTTCTGAATTTCATATTGAGAAGATGCTCAAAACATAAAAATGAAAGTCACTTCAGGGATTTGAGTGCGTCAGCTGGCTCTGCAACTTCTCTCACCACAGCCTCCTCCTCTCTCACCTCCTACCTCTAAAGGCTGTCCATGTTTAAAGTCAGCTCAGGGGCAGCACAATGTATCATTTTGCACGTACAGCTGTGAGCTCAACTAAGTTGTCAAATAGAGGTGTATGAGAAAAGGCTATGAGAAGAGTCACTTTGGCTTCTGCCCTTTGGCTCAGCAGCTGCATTTATGCTCAGATGCTTGCCCTCGGTCAATGCTTGAGCTTCGTTGCAGCTATGTGGTGCCCGTCTATGTCCATGATGAGGACTTTGCCATGCTGGCTTACCTCCTAATCTGTTTTAGGACATGCATTGACACTATAGCCTTGTCTGGTGATCTGGGTGTTTACTGAGCCTCTTTCATCCCCAGACTAGCTCAGCTTTTCCTCTTTGTATGCTCTGGCATTGCACCAGAGGGGTACAATCAGCTCCCAGTTTCTTTCCCTTGGGAAGCAGTCCTATTCTTGCTGCTCTCTGACAAACCTAATCCAGCCCAAATTCTATCCCTGTGATTTGCATCTCTTCTCTAAATGTAAACAGTAGGGATTTGACTAATTCCTCTGAATGCTATTAAGTTACAGCTCACATATGCTACACGTAAGATTGTCTGTGACATGGGACTGGTCCCCTTCTCCTCTGTTGAACCTATGGCATCTAGGATGAAATTCAGCCAGTGTGCTATTTGCCCAGGAAGGGAATACCCACACTTTTTTCTTCATATCCTGCTCTAGGAAGAGACAATGCAAACAAAAGTGTCCCACTGCCAAGAAAAGAAGGGTATGCAATAGCATGCAAGACACTGCAACACTAGCGAACAGAGATAGGTGGTAGGGATACTCTGACATCACAGAAAAATCAATGGTAGTGTTATTTAAAGCCACATATACTTGGATCTGCAATACTATCATATTGTCACAGTGATCCTGATGTCATTGGCTTCCTTAAGAGTATTAATCTGGGCCAGACTTTTTTTTTTTTTTTGACTACTCAATAGCCTGAAGAGTATTTATTTCTATATTCAAATATCAGAGAATCACGGAATCACAGAATGGTACAGAATGGTTAAGGTTGGAAGGGACCTCTAGAGATCATCTGGTCCAACCCGCCTTCTCAAGCAGGGGCACCTAGAGTACATGGCACAGGGTGGCATCTAGGCAGGTTTGGAAGATGTCTCCTCCAGGGAAGGAGACTTCACAACCTCTCTGGGCAGCCTGTTCCAGGGCTTGGTCACCCTTACAGGAAAGAAGTTCTTCCTCATATTGAGATTAAACTTCCTATGTTTCAACTTACACCCATTACCTGTTGTCCTCTCACTGGCCACCACAGAGAAGAGTTTGGCCCCATTCTCCCTACATTCTCCCCTCAGGTATTTGTGCATATTGATCAGATCCCCTCTCAGTCTTTTCTAGGCTAAGCAGGCCCAGCTCGCTTAGTCTTTTCTCATTAGATGCTCCAGTCCCTTAATCATCTTTGCAGCCCTACGCTGGACCCTCTCTAGAAGCTCCTCATCCCTCTTGTACTGGGGAGCCCTGAACTGCACACAATACTCCATGTGTGGCTTCAACAGAGCTGAGTAGAGGGGCAAGATCCCCTCTCTCAGCCTACTGGCAACGCTCCTCCTGATGCAGGCCAGGATCCCATTGGCCTTCTTGGCCACGAGGGCACATAGCTACCTCATGATTAACCTGTTGACAACTAGGCCTCCCAAATCCCTCTCTGCAGAGCTGCTTTCCAGCAGGTCAACCCCTAATCTGTCTTGGTGCCTAGGGTTATTCCTTCCCAGGTGCAGGACCCTGCATTTGTCCTTGTTGAACCTCATGAGGTTCATCTCTGCACAACTCTCCAACCTGTCTAAGTCTCTGAATGCCCTTGGGAGTGTTGTCCACTCCTCCCAGTTTGGTATCATCTGCAAACTTGCTGAAGGTGCACTCTGTGCCCATGTCCAAATCATTGATGAACAAGTTGAGCAGCACCAGGCCCATTACTGACCCCTGTGGGATACCACTGGCCACAGACATCCAACTAGACTCAGCCCCATTTATGACCACCCTCTGGGCTCTGCCATCCAGCCAGTTCTCAATCCACTTCACTGTCCATTCATCCAGTCCACACGTCCGGAACTTTCCTGTGAGGATGTTATGAGATATGGTGTCGAAAGTCTTGCTGAAATCAAAGTGGACAACATCCATGTCTCTCCCATCACCCAGCCAGCCAGTCACATCATCATAGAAGGCTATCAATCAGGTTCATCAAACATGACTTACCTGGCCTTAGAGGTAAAGACAGAAGCAAAGAAAGCATTTGGTAACTCTGCATCCTCTAGCACCAAGGCACCCTCCCCATTCAGCAGCGGACTAACATTTTCCCTAGTCTTCTTCTTGCTACTGATGTATTTATAGAAGCCCTTCCTGTTGTCCCTGACATCTCTCGCTAACTCTAATTCCAAACGGGCCTTGCCCTTCCTCATTGCATCCCTGCGTTCTCTGACAATGTTCCTATATTCTTCCCATGTGGCCTGGCCCTTCTTCCACCTAATGTATGCACTCTTTTTCTCATTAAGTTTATGCAACAGCTCCTTACTCATCCACGCAGGTCTCCTGCCCTCCTTGCTTGACTTCTTTCCTGTAGGAATGCACTGATCCTGAGCTTGGAGAAAGCGGTGTCTGAATATTAGCCAACTCTCCTGAACCCTCTTTCCTTCAAGACCCTGGCCCAGGGAATTCCTCCAAGGAGCAAACTGAAGAGGTCGAAGTTAGCTCTCTTGAACTTGTCCCGCTTCCTCCATGCAGGATTGTGAATTCCAATATGTCAATTGATGGTAGGCAGAAAGCAAATTCCAATTCACTAAAAGATAACCCAGTAGCTAGGTGCATTTTCTTGTTCATTTGTGCCTCTAAAAAAAGACTAGAAAGTCCTGTGCCCTCAGAAACCTACATGCCATCATTATGTGGAACATAGGATTAGCCTTATCTTAATAGTTTTAATAATTACAATACAAGAACAAAAAGCTTAAAAGCCTTGAAAGCTTTTACTGTAAGTGAAATGTGGATTTTTGTGGAATATATTGTTTAAGAAAGTCCACAAGCCCCATCCTCGAGCCAAAATATATCTGAAGTCTCTTGACAACCTTGAATCAGAGGAACATATTACCATATGAAACAAAAATCTGAAGTTAAAATGACACAAAGTTTGCATACACAATGGTGTTAAAAAGAAATATTACATCGGACAATGTTGTCCTTTTATTTGTGTGTTTCCATGTACATATTTGTAACATTTACTTACTGTCAGTGACCTCAGAAACACAGTCACTAGAAAGTAATAGACACTTCTAAGGGTAAGGTCATGTTTGCATTTTGTGCAGGTAACAAAGAAAAGCAAATATGCAGTTTATTTGAATTCCTAGAAAATATACAAATACAGTTTTAAAACTTTATCTTTAAAATAAGATCTAAGTCCTTTTTCAAAGCCTTACCATGCTTATGCTACTCCAGTTGATAGGAAACACAGTTGTGCCTATGGAAGAAGCACCCATTAGAAGAGTTTTCTATCAGTCTAAAGTTGACAGCAGAAGAGGAATTCATTATTCCTACACCATTTCTTTGATATTTGAGTTCTATAATTCAGTGAAAGGAATAAATTGATGTTTTTTATTTTCTACCTATAAGACATCTTCAGTTAGTATCTGTATATTCTATTATTACTGCAGATTTTGATTTCATTCATCATTATTCCGATGAAAACCTTATATATTTATTTCAAGCAATTTCTGACTATGCTGCACCACAAATATGAAAGAGAATAAAGCTTCACATGAAATGCTACTATTTTTTTCATAAGACCAATAATTTGAATTACTTCTGTTGAATACAATACTTCCTGTTGTGAAAAGGAATTGTTCAACAATTTCTTTAAATTTTTATCCATGTTTAATAAATCTCGAACTGCCTAGATAAAAATACAATGAATTAGTTTCTCAAATTTCAGCTTAAGATTTAGATGAAATAGTCCATTTTCCTAATATTTTTCTTTAAAAATGCCTCTCTCTGACTGCTCTGAACACAGATTCTGCAACTAGTAACAGGTTGGTAGTTGCCACTGAAGTTGTAGTTTCCATAGGGTGATTGAGCTCGTTACCTTGGAGACAACGTATTTTTTTAAACAATTCTGCAATGAACTGTAAATAGCTTTCTTATTTCTTTTTCTTTTTTTTCCAAGAACAGCTTGACATCAGACTTCAATATTTTCACCTACATTAAAGTTTATAGATAAAAACAACAGGATACTGAGTTAATACAATTAAGAGCATATTAAATGTCTATCTCTGTGTGAATATGTTTGATCATGCTTCAATTAGGATTGCACCTAGAATATATCTATGTCTTTCCTCTAGGATTTAAATGATGGCTGATATGAACAAGACGTTTCATGTAGGCATGGCATTCATCAGCCATTGTTAAAGGCTTAAATTAAAGTTATGGAAGATAATTTAAATGCTAATCTCACTAAGAAGGATTAAGTTAGGAATAATAGGTTTCAGAAAAACTATCCTTTTATATAACTATAAATCTTGTCAAAATTAGCCAGAAAAGTGAAATGTGATGCTTCTTATGATCTAGCAAATAACCCACTTGAAATAATATTTGAAATTTATAAATTAAAACTTTTTACGAGTCAGATTTTGTTCATTAGAAAGTTGGGGCAACTTTTTAGATAACCAACTCAAGTGTGCATGGCACAAGATGCCAACTTCAGGTATTATATAGCTATGAATTTCATAGCAATATATTCTACTATTTTTTTATAAACCACGATTTTTAAATTTTGCACTTTGAAGATATGTCAATAAAGTCATTCTTCATCCAGACCTTGATATGCAAATAGATTTTAACTGAAGTAGATTAAAACACTTAAAAATTCTCCTACTGACTCTTTTTAGTCTTTTTTAAAAATATAAAAGTTATTATATTTTCTGGACTTTTAAATGGAAAGATCACAAGCTCAAAAATTGATTATGTATGCAGCTAAAGCGTAAAGCCTATTTCTAAATCCCATATTATCCCATTGAACTTTAGCAATGTTAAAGACCCTTTTGTTTTGCTAGAAGTGGAATAAATTGTGCAGCTGAAAAATAATTATCTCTGTTACTCATTTGACTGAAATTAAGGTTTATATCTAGCTTTTCTTTCTGAACTTGAAGGAAAAATATTTTAATATACTGTCTTAGAAATCAAATCATGAAAAAATATTTGCAGTGATTTTTTTT
>NW_010586779.1:993808-1009804 GCF_000705375.1 Tinamus guttatus
TGTTTTCTATTGTTTACTTCAGTGAACATTCACAGTCTGACTGGAATTCTTTTTTTCTTATTTACATTTAATTAATTTCTTTAGAGTCACAGTTTGAATATATGAAAGTCCATGTCTTTGTTGCTCATTATTTATAATATATTGCTGCTCTCCAAGAGACTGACAAAGAGATTATACAAAATCTCCCAAATTTCTTTATTCAGAGAGAGGATATTTCCCCTTAGAAGGAAGAGATGAAAACTTAAAGATCTTTAGAAAACCTGAACTAGTTCTTCCTTGAAATATATGACAAATCATTAGAAACCTACATTAAGATTTATTTGCTAGACAGCACACTTTCATGAGGTTGTAATTCTGTGATTTGTGTTTGTAAGCAGGTGATAATACATTACAAACAACATGATTAGATAATATTTTGCAAACAGTCTAACTGTGTGACTAAGAACTGAATTCTAACATCTACCAGGCTGTTTCTTTTTTTTTTTCTCTTTTCTTGATTACAGTCTCTGGCACTTGAAGTGAGTTTAATGTTTAATTGATTTTTAATTTCAGCTTGTTTCTTCACACATTAGAAATAATTTCATATTCAGAGGAGATATTCATCTGGCTTTCTACATTTCAGTTACAAACTTGAGTCCTCCCTGTCACCCACAGCAGTGTAGAGTGGACTAAATATAACAGAGCTGAAGTTTGTTTTCTTTAACTTACCATTGGGGGTTTGCATTTATGGTATAAAAATGAAGAAACCAATTATTATTCCCCACTCTATTAAGTAAACTAAGCACGGGGATGGGAATACTCATTGGTAGCATCTGTGATGGGTAATTAAACTGTGGTGATGAAACCATTTTCACAACATTAACACTTCCCAAAAGATTATCATTTAATGACCCCATTTATTAAAATCTTCAATATTATTTTGTAGAAGTGGTCCCCCATTATCTTTTATCACACTGTTCAAACTTTAGTTGTAACTTCATGAATATGTCCACTTTTTTGGCACACACTGACTTTCCTTGATCTAAATCGTACAGCTGGGTATATCTTTGAAAATAGTTCTAATTTATTTGTCATCCCTATGTATCACTGATTCAAATGTTTTTCAAATTTGAAAAATAGGAATTGCCTTTTTCCCCCCCTCTAATCTGATGAAACAACATCTGCCTTCAGTGGTGACCTTTTACAGTGATTTTACAAATCCAGGTATTTTTTATATATTTAAAATCTAATTGCTATTAACAGAAGTTCTCTTAGTTGTGCACAATATTTCTTTAAAGCTCTCTGCAGAAATCTGTACACATGAAATTACATGAAATGCATTTAAGACACACTCAACTCTCCCAAAAATCCAGCCCTCAATGTCAGAATGGTTAAAACTGTATCCTAGAATTTTTTAGAGTTAAGACTTCTTCTGTATTTAAGTTGGCTTATTATATTTACTTTCCCCCTCCATTTATAAAGATAAAAGTAGCTTGCTAAGATCAAAATGCTGTTTTTACGAGATCAAGTTCTTTTGATCAAATTTTGTATCAATATTTGCATCAGTGATTCCTTCAAAGAAAGGATGATTAACTTGTATGAACTTCCCATAAGAATGAGCAGAATTAGTGGCCACAAATAAGAAGTACAAAACCCAAGTGCAAGCTTCCTTTGTAATCAACGATACAGATCCAGAATTCTATATTTGACCTTATCGTCCTAGGATGTCATAAAAAGAGAAAAGGAACTTCCTTTGCATCATGCTAATTTTCTTCCTGAAATAAGTGCCTATCTCAAATGTTAGACATTTTTATTCTAAATATATAAAGTTAGGTGAGACGAATCTCTCCTAGAGTGACGTTTTTTCCCTCTCTGATGGAGGAATAATAATAATAATTAAAAAAAAAAAAACACTACATAATACGTTAATTCTATGCACATTTTGCAGTAATGTTAAAGTACTACTTAAGAGATAAGAAAAATTCTAGAGCTACACTCAAGGGAGAAGAAAGTCTAAAGAAACCAGAACTACATTGTATTTTCTGTCATGCTAGTTAATCTTAAACGAGCTTAAGTGCCTCCACACTGAACTATGTAAAACAATATGAGTGGAAAATAAATTTACCTGTGTTAAATAGGCATAGAAGTGCTAAACCATAAATAGGTAGACTTAGACATCTCATATGTCTAACTTCAAAGGACTTGGACCCAGGGAGCTCTGGTTTCAGGGTATTCATTATCTTCACAGGGTAGGCTGTGCCTTGGGCTTCAGGGACTTCATGGTGTGTCCACCATACAGGAGCTACATCATAGCTCCTGAACGGGCAGTGAGAATCTGCTCCACTGATGGATTTTAAAGTCTTCATGGTTTGCTGGTTTCCTGTGGCCCATATGGAAAATATTGTTACCCAATGCTTAGATCTTGAAAAAAAAATGAAGTCTGTGGTTTGTTTTATTCCTGTGATCCATTTTTTTTCTTCCCAGTTTCTTCCTTACCCTATCTAGGACAAAACATAGCCCACTAGTGTGTGATAAACTACACACAAAACAATTTTAAAATCCAGAGCTTCTTGATTTTTACAATTATTGCCACTCATAAGCAAAATATACAACTAGAGAATAAAACAACACTGTTTGTGATAAACAGTGCAGTCCAAGTCCACTGATACCATCTTCTGCCTTTATAAATGAAAACAGAGCAAGAGCAGCTCTAAGAGAATATCTAAGATAGATATCTGACAAGGTACTTGAATCCGTATTTCTAAAAGTGGTCAACTCCTTTTAGGAACATAAAAAAGAACATACAGTGAAAGACTTTCAAAAGTGCTTTGCACTCAACTGTTTTCATTAAAATTACCATGAGCAGCTGGATGTTAAGCATTTTGGCAAGCCTTAGCATATTATGTAGCTGCCTAAATGACACTGGAGCTTTGTTGAGAGTTTTGCCTCATTTTCACTACTGAGAGCTATGTAAGCCCTCGTGGTGTTCTATTGTTGGTCTATTTGTGTGTTAAAAAATGAGTACAAATCAGAGTTTGAACTGGAAGATAACATTGGTTACACCATTGTGATTAGCTTCACTTCCACTGCATTTACCTGGACTAGTTTCATTGAATATGCATGTTTTTCAGATGTGAATTTTATTATGCTGGTATCCTAATCAGTGAAAAATTGCTGAAAGGAATTAAAAGTATGTTGCCAATGAGGATAGTAGAATAAGCACATGCAGAGAGCAATTTTTGCAACAATTGCATCTAATCAACACAGTGACTAACAATCCCTAGGACAGCAAAGATACAAAGGTGCCAAATAATGACTCTAAATAATGTGACCCTTTAAAGATATAGCCAAGAAGGCAAGACACGCCTCCTCAAACCAAAAGAAATCTTTTCTTGCAGAGAACACTGTCACACATTTTTTATTATTTTAATTATTTCTAGGTTATGTAAAAATGTCTTTAAATGTTAGGTAATACATGAAAAAAAAGGTACATTTTTTTTTCTTCACTGATCTGAAGCTAGCTCTGTCATCTGAACATGATGCATGTTCTTTTTTTGTCAATAAGAAGTAAAAAGGACAAAATGGATGCTTCAGAAAACAGATTTCTCAATAGTGAGAGAAATAGTCATCTTGTCATACTTACTAGCACTCCTAAATTCATATTATTTTGATACAGGTCAACATTGTTTAATCTAGTTTAAACACATGTTTAATCCAGTTGTATGAAAACAAACATCTGGGAACCAGGCAGCATGATAACCCAGGGCACCTCTCAAATAGCACCAGGCTCCTCTGTGCTGGAAACTGCACTAATCCCTGAGCTTAACTGCCTGGTAGAAGCTTAGGAAAGTGGCTGACATGGAGAAGCCTAAATGTATATGTGGATATGAATTTGAATCACACCTTTAGTACTTTCAAGTGCAAGTCATAACTTTGTGCCATCCATTTCATCAAGAAAATACTGACAGAACTTCACAAATGTGTTGTAGATGAGATTGGTAGAACATACTGAGCTATCTGGTCCATACTGGTCCATAGCAGACTGTGAGGCAAGAAGTACTCTAAAAAAACTACAACTCTAGTCAGATATAAATTCGTATCAGTTCGACTTCTTTAATAGCATAAGCTGGTTAGAGAGCTGAAATGTGAATTATTTCACTTTGTATAATCAGTCACATTGCCTAGAAAGAGAAGTTAGGGATTGCTTGAAATATAGCAACATCCCGGATTTTTGTTGAACAAAGGCTCCTCCATTGTTTTTTTCTAATCCAATATATATTAAAAAGGTCAGAACTGAACGAACCTCAGTATACCTATGACCATATAATTGGTATCTCTTTTCTAAATGCCAGGTGAGCTGTGGAAAGAATTTACACAGTTGCCTAACAGTGGCAATTATTCAAGCTAGGATTTAAAGGACTTCTACTGAGGTGTTACATGCAAATTATTAAACACAAAATCATATACTGTCAGATATAATGTGTGCATTCTGCAGGTTCCCTATAATATCACAATTGCAATAAGCACCAAAGCCAGGTGGATCAGGTTACTTTCTTATGAGTGGCTTTACAGGTTATTTAAGTACTTAAGCACTGGATTGTTTCTGCCTTGGGCATCATTTGCTATACTAGATCTGATCCATAGTGTCTTCAATACGCAGACACAGTGAATTATTCTACTGATGCCTTTAATGCTCTGACACTATGAATTATTCCCTCAATGGCATTTGCAAGCCTTTGAAAGTGGTCTTATTAAAAGTGTTGCAAAGAGGAAAATAGTAATATCTATATTTATCATATGCTATTTTTTAGCTTTCTTTCTTGAACAATAATCCAATATTACAAGCAGGTACAAAACCAGCCATTATAAACAGAACATACTGGTGCAGTGTAAGTTACCTTTATCTTAACTATTTTCACAAGTAAATTTCTGTAATCTTTGAGCATGAATGTCTTTGCATTTCAACCATAAAAACATATCTTTATTATCCTCATTTTTTACTAGTCATTCAATTCTATGCACTCAGTATGATGTGTATCTGGGCCTGTTTAGTGGAGAGGAGAGGAGAGGAGATTGAGAAGAGATCTGATCAATATGTACAAGTACCTGAGGGGTGAATGTAGGGAGGATGAGGCCAAACTCTTCTCCGTGGTGGCCAGTGACAGGACAAGGGTTAATGGGTTAAACATAGGAAGTTCCATCTCCATGTGAGGAAGAACTTCTTTCCTATGAGGGTGACCGAGACCTAGAACAGGCTGCTCAGAGAGGTTGTGGAGTCTCCTCTGGAGGTCTTCAACACCCTCCTGGATGCCACCCTTTGCCACATGCTCTAGGTGTCCCTGCTGGAGCAGGGGGGTGGGACTAGATGATCTCTAGGGGTCCCTTCCAACCTTAACCATTCTGTGATGCAACCCATTAGCACTTCCTCATAATGTTACAAGAAACACCAAGAAAACTGTGTTTTTGTTTTTGTTTTGTTTTGTTTTTTCAAGAGAAAGTGAATAGATTCTAACTTCATGCTGTAGCCTCCATATTAACAGGTACTTCCCATTGTGTCTTTATGTGTGTACAGACAGCAAAAGCAATCAAGTCTTTCATCCTAGTAAATCAGCTAACACAGGTGCTAGTAAACAGAAATACGCAGAGGTCCAAACATGCTGCTGACTTGTCAGAGCATGTTTCAAGGTACAGCTTGAGTAGGAAGGGCATGAGACATTCAAACACAGGAAATCTGCTTCGGTGCATAAAGATGAAGAAAATTCAGTTCTATAGATAAAAAAATTCATCTATACCATTTATTTGCCTTATTTGTATATAGATTTAGCTTTGGGTTTAATCTGGTCCACAGTGACTAAAAGGATGTAAGTTTTCAGTCCACACTAATTCTAAAGCAAAACATTTTTACTTATAATGCCATAGTTAAAATATATTAATATAAACAACAAATGGTAAACATCATATTTATATGCTTCTTTCATGACTGCAGCACTCAAGGGCACCTTTGTGTCAAGTACTTTCAGAGGTAACAAGATTTGCTCTGGTTACGTGGCCAGGTGCTTAGGGTTTAGAGGAACTCAGACTTCATGTTGACTGAAAGAGTACAGAAACCCCAAAATGCAAGTTCACATGATGCTTAAACACGTTGTCAGCAAGCGCATAAATATTGGAAATGAATTCAACATATTGCCCCTCACCGGATCCTCTCCAGTTTCTCCATATCGCTCCAAGGTTATTATCTGTTCTTGCTGGAACTTACTGACAAACAGAAAACCAGTAGAAACAAAAATGGAAATTCTCAAAGCCAAAGACAACCACTTTAGCTTCAACAGGAAGTGGAGATAGATCCACCTGTGATGGAGATATTCTACCAGATTTTTGCCTACATAAGATTAGGGGTGACTAAGATGATCCTTTCTGCTCCCAGACCAGTGAAGAAGTTAGTCATCATGTGTCATGACAGGCAGTTGGGAGCCAGGTGATAACATGTTTAGCTGTTCTGGCTGGACCTCAAAGGGTCTGTTTACACATATAGATTTTCAACAGCTATTATAAAAAATAATTAAATCTTGTCTATTAAAACACAAATATTATCCTTATCAAGCCACTAGTCTTTCTAGTTGATTTGAATGAAAAAATAGGCAATGTCTTATTTTATTTAGCAGACAGTTTCAAACAAATCAAAGGAGCAAATTAAACTAAATTAAGCTAAACTTTATGGCAACATCGTAGCATCTATCGTTTCAACTTCAGCTTCATGATACTTTCCTTTTATATATTAGTGTTGGTTGGTTGGTCCTAAATTCTTCCACTGAATTCTGAATTATATTGTGATATCATATGACTTGAAGACTAACAACAGTGTCAGTATCATAACTACATCTTGAAAGTGAAAATTGGGTGTAGTAAGAACAAAATCTATAAATTCAAACATTCACTTTAAGATCCCATCTGTTAATTACTTTTGCAGTTTATGATTTTTTTTATGGATTTAAAAGAAAGGAACCAAAATCTTTTTTCTTCTGAAGTCTTTTTCTTCTGGAGTCTTTTTAATTTTGACCCCACTTCAGAGAGTTTTTCAGTTAATTTTCAGTTCAATTAAAATGATGGAATGTTTTATTTGATTTACACTTAAACATAAACCTTAGTAGGGAAGAAATCACCTCTTGATAATAATATTTTTAAGATCAACTTTCTATTCTCAATAACTTCCTTTTGAGAGTTTAATTACATCTTGACTTTAATTTGAAAATATTTTTAAAATACTTTCTGAGCACTACTGCAGCATTAGCATTATTACTAGTCACTGACTAATTCTCAATGCTGTGATCTTTCCCATAAACAATAGTCATCTAACTTCATTTAATGCTGTCTACCAGAAGAATGGTTATTTATAGGTACTACACAGAAAAAAAAGAAAATGCTATTTACAACTCTTTAAAAAGGAAGAAGCTGAAGTCTCCATCATATGATATAGAAATGTTGATAAGAAGGGATCTCCAAAGGACCTGTGGAGGTCACCTGGTTCAACTTCCACCTCCCACTCAAATTAGAGCTAATGCCGATACTAGATGTGGTAATCCCAAGCCTTTTCTAACCAAGTAATGAATGCTCCTAATTAACGTGCTACATTGCCTTCTGAGTGATTTTTTTCTCTCTAAACTGAGGCTTTTACTCCTTCTTATATTGTGCTGCCTTCTGAGTGATTTTTTTCTCTCCTAATATCCAAACTAAACCACCTATACTAAAAGCTTGAGGCTTTTACTCCTTCTTATATTGTGTACTGCTCCTAAAAATAATTGTTTCCACTATTCTCCTATCATTCAAGTATTCTTAAGCTGCTAGTAGATCTCTCTACAGGCCGCTTTGTCCCTACCTCACCAAAATACAAGTTTCATACTTTTGATCCCTGACCATGCTGATAGCCCTTCACTGGACCCTGTCCAGTTTCTTTGTATCCTTCTTGCATTGTGGGGGTTCCAAGACTGGAAATATTATTCCAATTGTAGCCTCAGCGGCACAGGGTATTACAGGAATAGTTATTCCATTCAGTCTGCTGACCAAGTTTTTCCTAGTGTGGATTAATATGCAGTATTCTTTAGTTGCACGGTTGGTTCATATTCAACCTAGCATCTATTATAATTCAGTTCATCAGAACTATTCAGTCTAACCTTCTTATCATGTCATGGCATATGTCTTTGCACCTTTTCAAGTTCAAAATCAAACTTCTTGTTGGGAGTCGCTTTCCCTAATCCTCAAATTTATTGAAGTCACTCTGAATGAGGTGATAATTTGTTTTTAAATATCCAGAGTACCCAGCAGTCATGTGAATTTTACCATAACAGGGATTATATTCATTTTATTAAGATACAAACAACCAAAAACAGAGTAAATTACCTGTGGTGGAAGCAGTGGTAATCTGATATAAGCAAGTAGCATACTTAGGTCACTGCATCGCCTCTGCATATCATACTTCACCCACATCATTAAGGCATGGAAAATTGTTTCTTCATCAGGAACATTGACATCATCACTAGCCAGAAGTTTATGGAGTTCTTCAGCTGGTAGTAGTAAAAACTCTTGATTTCTCATAACTTCCATTATATTCTCCTGGGAAAAGGAAAATATTTTATATTCATTAATACTGAAAGGAAAAAGATCAGATATTAAAGCTAAAAAATCTCACAAGATTGGGCAGTAGCGTTTTCAAACCCTCATATAATTCTTCAGGAAAAGAAAACAAAAATTATTAGATGAAACAGCTATAGTTGCTATTCCTCTGTGACTATGAAAACAAAAGGAGGATTATTTGTAAAATTTTGCAATAAAGGTAGAGTTAATTAAATGGATGATGTTCACTAACTAACTGGATGATGTTTGTCTGTACAAAGTTAAGAAGCTCAGGACCAAGACTTCAGCATTATTATGTTAAGGGAAAGACAGATAAACCGAGGGAAGTAGATAATTTTACTGCTACGCTTACTCTGTTCAATCATTAGAATCTCAAAATTCAAATTAATGCTTATCTAGAAATGCTTGTTTGGGTTTAGACTAGGAGAAAGACTGACTGTTCAGTAGGAGCTGAACTAAAACTTATCCAGTAACACTACTGAGACAATGCATCTGCCAAAACAGGAGACAAAATTGCTCCCAGATTTAAAATATCAAAATTACACTGGCACAAGAATATTGACCTTTTTTTTTTTCTTTTTCTCCTAAAGTGCATGGAGATGATCATTCTAATTCTCTAACACCTTATAACTTGAAAATTGCTAATTAAAATAAAACATTAAAAAGTGTTATATGATATATTATTAGGATTGTAGGTAGAAATTAAAGATGATAACAGACTTTGAGCTTCATTGAGTTGTGTAATATAATTGCACATGCCAGCACATGCATGCAAATAAAATGAATTGGCTAAAGCTGGAAGTGATGTGCATTGAATGTAAATGCTTTTTCATATAAAACAACTTATAATTATGCATTTTTTTTGCCTTTATATATCCACCTATATAGGCCCACCAACACAGAGACAATCAAAAGTTCACATTCCCCATTAACTATGTTGTTATACTGATCTTTATAGCAAAAGTTAACTCAGCTTAAGTCAGTGTGGTGTTTTTTTATTTATTTTTTTTTAACGTCACTTGGTTAAATGTCAAAGGGTAGCTAAAAGACAAGATTTTTATGGTCTGAGGTTTTAATCCAATGACTTCCATTAAGCTATGTCTAAATTATTTGACTAGAATATTGGACAATAGTTTGGAAATACAGGGGGAAGTTTGTAGTAATTGAACCACAAGCTGGCTTAATTTATTTTAATTAAAAAGCCATAAAACTCAGAAAATTTCAATGCACTTTTCAATAAAATGATTTATAAGCCAAAGTTTAATTAAGTCTGGTTAAATTGCCATTAAATCTCATTAAGAAGATAGTATAAATCTACTTGTTAATTGGGACCAACATCCAACTTTGCAGTAGTACATTAATCCAATGATCTAATATTCTAGCACAACATTGTGATGATAAAATACATTTATGAATTCAGAGGACTTAATTTTGAGTAATACTTGGAGCAAGGGCTCTCAATCCAGAATAATAATTTCAGGTTTGATATCTATCTTTATTTTTGATTGTACTTTTATCTGGATACATGTTTATATACTTAAGGTTACCTTATTCCAGTCTCTGTGCTGATTAATCAGTGATTGAAAGCAAAAAGTATCAAAGTTTTCGGACAAAATATATGAGCTGTCGAAGTCAACAAGCACCACATAGGCAAGCGTGGGGCTCTGTGTGGTGCAGCCCACAGAAGTGAAATTTACTTTAGCAGCTCCCGAGAGGCAACAAATCCTGAGTGCTCCACAGCTGGTGCCACCAGACTCTGGGGTTGCTGCAGCCTGGAGGCATAACTTCATGATCAAAAAATCCAGACAAAGCAGTAGGCACAGGGCAAACCCACAGCATAGACATCTCCACTGCAGACACACACCGTAGGCATTTCACGCTTTGGAGGCCTACCCTGCAGAAGCCCTGCTAATGGGTGCATTGCTACTCAGGGAACGCTATGAACAGGCTGAGCACCAGGTCACCTGTTAATGTGCACCTTGGTCCTGACCAAAGTCCTGCAGCCTTGAAATACTGGTGGGCTGGCATTGTTCTGCCTGAATTTAAAAGGGAGTAAGCCCTTTTATTGGAGAGATTTTGGTGTGAACTTTGACCCACAGTCATCTTACCTGTGAACTGAGAATGCACCCATCAGTGGGGATGCCCCTGACACCAATAGCGTGCTGAGAAGAAACTGAAAATTCAGACCTGCAGGGTGTCCCATAAAAGGTGTGTACCCATGGCTTGGGAATTCCAGAAAAACTATGCCAGAGGGATAGCCATTGCTGAAATGGCGAGAGTGGTCACTGTACCATGCACCCATGATTGAACTACAGAGGTCTGATCTGTATATATATTTTCAGTTCTGATCTAGTTCTAGCTTTGTTACACTTTGTTAGTTTTGTTATGACCTCTTGTCTTTAATATACTCTCACACTTGACAAAAGACAATCTCCCGAATTCAGCATAATTAAACTCAGAATCTGAAAGAATCCCAGACTCATGCAGTTCCAAGCACATCAAAAAAGCCTAAAAGTTTTGTACGAAATGTCTTGAATTACACCGGTTTTCATGTGACCCAAGATTGCGAATCGCAGGAACTACAATTTTTTAAAAGTCTTTAGATAGTTGCAGTTGAGATATATCTAAAATATAGCAACAGCAAAATACAGGTTCTTGATTTTCAGAGCTAAAAACTCAAAATCTTTATCATTACAACTTGACTAAGGAATATATCTCCCTCATAACTTCCTAAGTCACATTTCAAGTTAAGATTAATTTCATTTGGAGTCGTTAAAGTGTATTTCAATAGAAATCTGTTTTATAATGGAAATCATTTATTTTATTCTTTTCCTATGGAATAATATCAGAAGGACCATGCTCCTTCTTAAAAGAAAAGAAGTGTATGAGACAAGACAAACATCGATATGACATTAATCATTTATTTTACTCCCTAACACTTTGATTTTCTAGCACAAATATTTCTACACACATGTTTAGTCAGATTTGCTGCAAGATGTTTACCAGAAATCCTATAAACCCTAGTGTGATACCTCAGGACAAAATTATAAAATAAATAATTATGTCAAATCACTCATTACTTGTAAGGATGTGTTTGTCAGGTTCCCACAGGCACTGCCAACACTGCCGGTCACTGCCACTGGGCTCCCCACTGCTGTCCAGCTGTGGCCCATTGCATTCTGTCCACCATAGACAAAGGGAGGAGTTAGGACCTTTCACTAAAGTTTTCTTCTGACTTTCTTTTATAATAAAAGTGGCCTTTATTTTTGCATCTTAAGAAATCTGATACAAAAGCTTGTCTCTAATTTTCCACTGGATAAAACACTGATAGTAAATAGGGTAACTTTATACATTCAACTGGAATTAAGGTGCAAGGTCCTGATACACTGAAGTAGTCTGAGCAATGTTTAGGTCCTAGGAGCCCAAGAAATTTTGAGAATAAAGGCACACATCATTTGGGCATATCCAGGTTTACATGACAATGAGTTTTTAGGACCTGTAATTTCCAAGTCCGATCACGACAGAGTGTTGTAGATCTGGACTCCAGAGATGAACCAGTCTGTGACTAATACTTCTGCATGGATCATTCACTTAGCCTTTTTCTCAGGCAAGGATTGTAATGTTTTAATTCAGTAGTGAATTTTCACTTTTGAATTAGAAAAGGTAATTTATAGTGGAATGTATGAAAGTCTCTGAACTCACTCAGAGAAAGTGATGTCTCATTTCACTGCTGTTCCATTTTCTCAGAATGATGATACAATAACTGCTGTCATGGGGGTCACAGCCTTTGCACGGCAGAGTTATTTTACTTTTAAAACTTTTCAGCAACACACAGGATCAGACTATAAAGCAGTAGAACACAGTCATGTAAACAAAATAAGTCTATATTTAAAGGTAAATAAATAGCTATTCAATATCTTAATTGTGCATCATAGGAACATAAATGATCTAAGGAAATTAAAGTATTACCATGTGGTACTTAATAAAAATGAATTCTATTAGCTATATCTTATAAGGATTACCTATGCATGTAAATTTGATTTTTCAAATTAAGATTTCCACAGGGGGTCAAATTATTTTAAAAAAATCAGTTGTCATTGATGCATATGTTCACTGATTTTACTAATTAGCATGTATGCAATGGTAAAGAAGAGCCTGAGAGTAATTTCTTCAATACTACAATAAATATGAAATAATTTCACTCTTTACCACCAAGAATGCCACATTCTGAGCATGCCAGTAAGAATCTGTTGCAATTTAACAGAAATACTTTAGTATTAAAATGCTGAGCAGGTATTTTGGTTCTGGATGAAGGAGTTTCATTTCAGTTTTGTATTTTATTGATTTTGATGCCATGGCAATGCAAAAATAATAAATGCATACAAGAATAATGAGGAGAAATATCTGTGCACTGTTTTTTCTCTTAAATGATAACTGACTAATGTCAATGAACATTCTAAATCCATACTGATTTTGACTAAAGTTTAAGAATTTTCCAAAGAACATTTAAATAAATGAAAAAGTAGTGCCTTTGATTTCTACATTAAATCGTGTAGTTTATTTGCTGAAGTGCAAAAGACCTGAAATCGATATTGATTTTGGCCAAGGCTCAAACTATTTCAGTCTGAAAATTGTTTCTGTAGTGCTACATACAATTCAGCTGTTTTGTTTGCCTGTTTCTCTATCAGTTCTGTATCATGCAAGACTGTATCACCTATTTTCAGTACTACCAAGAATTACCTACCTATGCAAAGACTGTTTTGTCATGTATCTTCTTTCCTAAGAGTGGGATTTTTAAGTTCTTGAACTTTAATTCCCGTTGAATTAAAAAAAAAAGAAGAAGAAGAAAAATCAGTATTTATTAGCATGTATTTATTAGCATGATGTGGCCTTTCTCACAAGCCAAATTCCAAATCTCACCAGAGAGAACTCTGCCTGACCTCTATTGAATCATTAGTCAACTATTTTTTTGTCCCTCGTCACACAGCCCTCTCTACTTTGGTCCAAAGCAATCCTCCACCTGGGACAAGAGCTTTGCTCTTATGACTTGTATATTCTTACTACACTTGTATAAGTAGTTTCTAAAGTGCTCTCCGAGTATAAAAAATATGAGCAACTCTCACTTTTAAAATGATATTGTTTGCACAGTAGGAATGCAACATATCTCATCTAGATATCAGAGCTAAAATTTTCTGGGTTTGAATGACATCACTACAGGAAAATAGTTATCAGGACACACTCTCACTGCCCTAGCGTGATTTTTCTTTCTTCCATGCCCTGTTCAACTAAGCATGCTTTTGTACGAGTTTCTTGTCCTACTACACAGCCATCATCCATTTGAAGTCTGGCCACAGTGGCTTCCCTAATTTGTAGATAAAAATGACTCCGTAACTGGTACCCTTGTGGGAGTGCGAACAGAACAATTTTTTTATCCCAGTAGGATAGAAAGACATGAGGACCATCATTCACATTTCCATTTAGGGCAGGTGGGATAATACCATGGTAAAATTATGTGGTTAGGACATATAGAGGAGGGATATCTTTCACTAAAAGGCCTACAAACAGACCATTGCTAGAACACTATCCACAAACATTTTAAAACTTGCACAGGGTGGGAATGTGTGTGCATGCTGCAGTGAGTGCACCTAGAGCTGGCCCATACTGATCAAAGCAGACCATATTGGCATCTTAAGTAAGAGCAGTAGAGGCAATATAAGGGTTAGAAGAGGCAAAAGCAGGAAGGGCAGCACTGTCAGGCATTGTGGTACTCAGCAGAGGTTACAAGCATGTCTCAAACCTTTGAGAAACCTTTTGTGCATGAGGATGTGTATTGGAGGCCTGTGGATGAATGAAACCAGTAGATATTTGTTTCAGGTGCTGTGAGTTTACTCGTCTCATGCAGAATTCAGAGCTGAGGACTGTGTTCTAGTTTTTAGGTAGAGATCACACAATACAGAATCATAGAATGTTTGAGGTTGGAAGGGATCTTTAGAGATCATCTAGTCTAACCCGCTACACATGTGAGTCAACTTGTGTCTTTTGCTCTTTGAACCATATCTCAGCTCTGTTTTGGATATAGAAGAGCATAAGGGTAACCTTTAAACATACATGTCAAGGTAAGCACATATTACTTAAGTCCTTATGAGGCTTCAGACTTGTTTACTATACTTAGCAGACCTAGACAGGAAAATGATTTATTCTCTGATTTATTTTGTTGTTGTTGTTTCTATACATTTAAGAAATACCTTTTGTTGGTTTGTTTGCTTGTTTCTTTGCATGAGGAATTATATTCTGGTTAAAAAGCAAAGTAGGATCCAACAATCAATTTGTGTTGAGATGCCAAAGAATAATTTAAACTGGAGAGCAATGCTGACCTGAAAGAAGCTTGTATAAGCTAAATCTGAATAAATGAAGGTTGGAAAGGCTGGAAATTAGGAAATTATTTCTTATTATTAAAGCACAAAGCTCTAAAAGAAGTTCTAGTGGGATGAAGAAGGAATAAATCTATTAGAACTAGTATTATAACTTAAGATACAGTTTATGGAAGGACTCATCTGATGCAGTTTCCCCTGACAACAAGAGACTGTCTCTTGGGATCCCTTTCAATTTTATTTTAACTGAATTACACTTCCGTTGAACCTAATAACATTTGATTCACTGAAGAATACCTCCAATAAAGGCATCATCTCAAAGACATTTGGAGATGGATAATTTGCCACTTTTGCAGTAGCTTTCACAAGTAATCATCCTCAACATTCAAATGCATGTCTAATTTCCCATTTGAACTTGTCTGTCTTGCACTCCTACATACTGGTTCTTATTAAGAATTTCTCTGTCTGATTAATGAGCTCATTAGCACCAAATCTTGAAAAACCTAAAATAATCCCTTGGGTGTTTAATAACTCGGAGGGGTTGAGTGGTTATCCCCTTGTTTTTACAACTCATTCACAATAATATTACATAGAAAGGTACAGGAGTGAAACAGGATATTTAATCATTAATACTGTTCCTTGCGGCAGCACCTATGAATTCACTGGCAATTGCATAATCATGTGCTGACCAACCTTGATTCTGCTTGGGATGTGAAAGGTGCTGAAATGTAGCACAACATGAAGTCTGAATGCATATAAATACCCATATAAATATATTATATAGTTTTATACTGTTACGGTCTTGTTTAAGGAGTGAAATTATTTAAAATTGGTACTTTATATTAGCATCTCGGATTAAGCGGTCATTCTAATTGCAACCAAATATTAAAAAAATTATAACAGCAGAGACATATGAAAAAAATAGTTTACGTGATTAATTTATAGCATATCTTTGTCCTGAAAAAAAAAAAAAAAAAAAAAAAGAAGGGGCCTTCCCTAAAAACAAGAGGACCCCAAA
>NW_010586779.1:1014674-1073149 GCF_000705375.1 Tinamus guttatus
AGGGAAAGAAAAGTGGATTCTCAACTATCTATTCTACAGAATTCACTCATGTATGTTTGTAATAAGAAAAGCATCCTCAAAAATATGCTTTTACAGTGCATTTGATGGCATTATTTTTATGAGGAAGTAATGACAAGAAATTTATAAAATCTACTATGAATATGAAAAATAATGATGTCTGCTCTGAGTAACTGGTTACATATTAAAAATAAATAAAATCAAATTGAATTGAAAATCTATTGAACTGTCAGTTTTAGATTGCGCAACAAAAGAATGTGAGAAAAAGTTTCGTATGAGTACTGGTTGTTTCTTAACATCTTCATTCTTTACACTTATAGAAAGAAACAAACAAAAAATTTAAAAGATAACCTTTTTTATTTTGTTTGTGTGTTTGTTTCATTTTGTTTTTCTTCTCCAAAGTCAGGATAATTTTGAGTATAAATATCCAAAAAATAAAAGACAAACCTCTGCTCACTGTTTCCCCGTTATGTTAGTACTGCAAAAGAGAGAAGAGACTAACTGATCCAAAATATTGATTATTCTAAGATAAATTCTTCCCTTAAATGCTTTTTTTAAGTGAAACATTTATGTTGATCTAAAATGGAAACTAACTCTCTCATTTGCTCTTTTTGTATTAATACATATGTATATATATAAATGTACATGTTGGAAATTGATTTAAATAAAGCTTTCCAGTATTCTCTTTCCTCTAATCTTCTCACCCTAAGAAGGACCCAAGCTAAAGAATCTGCTCCTGGTAGATCTCAAATGCCAAGTTAACCCTGGACCATGTTATGCTGATCTCCTACCTACTCTAGCCCCAAAGGACACGAGGCTACTTAATAGACACTTTTTTGACATTTAAAACACCACAGATCAACGTATCTCCACACTATGTCCTCTTACATTTTCCTTTGCTCTTGTTTTTCATCATTTTCTCACTTTTTTTTTTAATTTTTATTTTTAAGGAAATCCTGAACTGCTGGATAAAAAATATGTGTTTTGATTAGTTAATATATTTTATAATTACTTACCTTTATTTGCAGTCTTTCAGATTTGAAGACTGAACTAGAATACCTTCAAATATCTACATCGTACTAAGTATCCATATCAGTAACTACTACACAGCTGTCTTTTGGAAACGTGATAACCAGTCTTTGATATTTTCTGTACAGAAATAGATAATCTAATTATCATATATAACTGTATCACCTACATTTTAAGTTACTGCTATTAAATAATATTAAATGTAGCTATATATGTAATAGAAAATGTTCTACTGTAATCTGTCAGATGTGATAAACTTTTAAGTGAGAGCCTTAGGAACCTTGGGCTCAAAAGAAAGATTGTACGACAATACCTCAAAGAAAATCTTTCATGAAAACGAAGGACTGAACCTACTAATTCTCCTTAACCTTTATTGTTAGGAAAAATATTAGGAAAGCAATTTCCCTGCCCTTCTCACTACGATGGTGGTACTATAAGGCTTTGTTCTGCTTTTCTTAACCCTCCTGAAAACAGCAACTACACCAGCTAGGCCATAATTCTGATGAAAGGGGTTGAAAGGTGAGGTATTTCTTTTATTAATGTTAGCAGTGCACAGCACTTCACCTGCTGAGCAATTGTATTCCTGTCAAGCACAAAACATTGTCCTTAGAGCAATAAAAAAAAAGAAGAAGAAGAAAAAAATCCCTGTTGGGTTTAGACCTATTGGAGACTTTCCACTAGGCTATACCAATCCATCACTACCACTGGCACAGTTCATTTTTGTGAAGCTATAGATCTAAGCAAATAGATTCTGCTAAATTACATCATTGCAAGCTTATTCATAGCTTAACTAATATAAGCATAAATTGCACTGTTACAACATCTCTTCAGTTGGAATAAGGAAGAGGAGCCTACAGAGACAGCACAAAGCCAGACCTTCTCGTTTCACAAATAAAAATTAATCTCTACTGTTCCACTAAATCTATCCAGTTCCAAAAGCACTTTGAAACAAGGTCCTGCCTTGCCCTCCCACAAAGAGAAAAAGGAATTTCCTTTTGCGGAGCAAAGGCAGGTGTGTACATGAGTATATAAGAAGACCAGTACAGAATGAAAGAAAAATAAATTGGGATATTTGAAAAAGAAATAAAGAAAAACCTAGACAGATCTTGAACCATAAGAAAGAATGTTATGAAAAAGTCAAACTGGCAAGGAAGATTTGGGTCTCACATTTGTTAGTTAAGTAAACTTATATAGATCCTTCTCAAAGCTTTTTAACTCTAGGCATGTCTGATCTCAACATACTAGAAGGCAGTTAGACAAAATTTGTATATTTATATAACATTGTCATATTTCAGGTAAAACACTTGTTAGTGAGAAATAAAATAGTTGAACTTTTCAATTTTACTGTCTTCTATGTATGATAAAGTTTATATTTGTTTAAAATATGTTGTATAGAGATTATATAAAATAAATTTATTTTGTTGTTGTTGTTTCTGTTCTAAGCTAAATCAATGTACGATGTTTATACATAACTGTCAACAACATAGAATGACAGTATATACACCTCACTTTTTTGAAATCAGTCTTTAAGATCTTTCCCAACATAAAAGGAATGACTGACTGAAATTAAAACCTGCTGCTCCCTTACAAAATAAATGTATCATCTGCTGAATAAATATTAAATCATAATAGCAAATAAGAAGTCATTGCTTACCCAGCTAATGAAAATGGAATGTTTGTCCTTGTTTACATAACACATTATGCAGCAGTAGAATTTAATGTCTTGGTTTCAAAGAGTGACCTTTTCAATGGGAAACTGAAGCCAATACTTCTTTTTTTTTTTTTTTTTTGCGGGGGGAGGAGAGCAACTTCTTAAATACCTGACCCTGGAATATATTCTGTGCTTGTGCGTGGTGTTTAGGTTCTCTCTCCATGTATAAAGCAGTGGGCAGCTGACTAGAACTTGTTAAAGTACAGATTTGGATCTGAAATCTCACACTTCATTAGAGTAGTCTGGAGTCTTTTTCGGAAGCAGTTGCTACACTGCTTACTCTTCTTCTAAATGAAATGTGGAAGCTACTTTCTTAGAGCTGTTCTCGTAATACCCTGGGATACTGAAGTTTTCAAGCTCAGTTCCGTTTCACAGTATATTTACAAGGTCTAGGAATGCACCTAAGCCAGTTGAAGAAAACTGTCAAAAAATAACAACAACAACAACAAACCCTTTATGTGGCTCAATATGGAAAGATTTTGCTTAAATGATTATATTATGCAAAATAAACAACATTATATTTTATTTAGGTGCTTAATTAGATAACTGCAGGTTTTGCTTACTTGAAGTGTATTCTAAAATTGATGTGTATATTAAATAAAAATCAAATAAAAATTGCTTAAGTAATTGTGTTCAGTTTTCTGTATGGATAATGATCAGTAAACAAGAACTTGTGTAATATTTTGTTTTATTCTTATAGTTAAACATATATCTCTAAGCAAAACTTTGTCCAAACTAAACAAATATCAAGAGTAGAATCAGTTTCCTAACAGACTTCTCCGCATTATAATTCAACATCATACGATGTGTGGTATGATTATGAGTATTTCACCAGATTTTCTTAACTTTCACACTATGTGTTAGAGACCATTTAGCTATATTAGCTCTAATTTATAAATCACAAAAAGAAACACATAGAATTAAGAGACAAAAAAAGTATCAAAAAGTCCAGTTTCAAAAGTTGATTGCTTACAGTGCTACTACCACTCCATATCTACCAAAACATAGACATTTAGATTGTCCATATAGTGACTTCTTATCCAAGATCTCAAGCAAGGTACTTATAAAGCATGAAATATCATTTTAGTTTGTTTTTAAGGAAAATCTTCAAATAAATTACCATCACATAGAAATGAGATTAAGAGAGTAGTGTATCTAAAGAAAGGTGATAGTCAACTTCCATTACTATTAATGACCTTCTGTCATTTATTCTTTACATACTTAAGACTTACCAGGATGGGAATCCTTTGCAAAACAAAATTGATTCCATTTTTGTGTACGTGTGTGTGTTTAAGCAAGAAGAGATTCCATGGAAAATATTGCATATGATTCTGCAATTGAAGACTGCATCATATCACATATTTGCAAGGGCTCTAAGGTTGCACATGAAGCATTTGAGTACTTGATCCTGCATTAGAATATTTTTTCAATATATATATTTTTAAATAGCTAATAAAAATGTATTTATTCTTAGAAATGTATTATAGCATATATTCTTAGAAATAACTGAACTATTTCCTGTTGACATTTTTACAGAGGAATAGGAAAAAAAAAAAAAAAAAAGGAGGAGGTCTGAGGCTTGGAAGACGCTCTGTTTAACCAAGTGTTCCAAAACTTTCACGTGTGGAAACAGGAACTTCTTTTGAAAAAGCAGACAAAAGAATATGGGTTATTTCTTTCCCAATTAGTAAGCAGGAAATTTTATTTTATTTCTAAAATATGAAACAGAAAATTTTCATCTTTGAATTTAGCTTGAAGTTTAGGGCAGATGGGGTTTAATTGTCCTCTAGGGTGCTTCTACTGAAGCATCGATGTTACAAGAAGCTTGAACAGAAAGCTTAGAATAGGCATCTAACGTTGATATGACTGTGTCAGGAAAGCTCATTCTCCCTTTTCATTAGTGTTCTGGATTATGAAAAAGTGATTGTGGATTTTGTACTACTTTAAGGTACAAATTAGTAGATTATTTGGTATTTTATCAATTTCGTATTTAGAGTTAGGCTGTAGATTTTTCATGCTAAGTCATTTAGTTAAACATATTAAAAGTAGCAGTAAACGTATCTGGCTTATAGATTTATCATTTTTTACTATGGTTTTCCGTTCTAGGTATACTACATTAGAACCATTAATAAAAGCAGAAAAATCACAAAAAAAGAATCACCATTGTTTTTTTTAGAACAATAAAAAGCCACATTTACCAACATAATTCAGTATGCTACCAATACTGTAAAAGGGTTGCAGTTCTGTTTGTTAGATGATGATACACACAGTAAATATTTTTAATGGTTGTGTATTTAATGATGGAAAGAGAAACTCTCCAGTATGCAGGGCTTTGCTCTAAAAAATGAGTAACAAATTAGTGGTTACTTATAGTTCTTTCTTTTACTTTAAAGAGAGGAAAAAAAAAGATTAAGGGAGAAACAGTTTTCAGACATTTTTAAGTAATAAAATGGTGAATTTTGTTTGTGGTGATACCTTAGCATGTACCAGAAAAAAAATGCTCTGGTGATACAGCCAAGTTCTAATTTGTCATGGATCCTTTTAGCTAGCTGTGAATGAAACTTCCAGCTCTCTTACTGCCTATAAGGAAACTATTCTTCATCCTCATTTTGATATAAGAGCAGCAGATAAATAATATTGCATTTCAAGTAAATAGTTACTAAACAACTGAATTTAAACATGGAAGGTCTGTAACATATATCATCTAAGCAGGTTTTCTTTTTCCCTCCAGTCTCATAAGTACTGATGTCTCATTTCTCCAGACCAGTCTCTTATTTTTTTACAAAATCCTTATTGTTATATGTCTCCTGTGAGAAAATCAAACCAAAACAACAAAGAACACAATACTTTCTTCAATGACCTGCTTTTTCTGTAAGTTTGAGGGGATTATCTGTTTCCTATTCAGTCAAGAAATTCCCCATCCTCTCTGATACTGTGGATTTCTTGTTTAGCAAATCTTCCTAAAAATAGACTGAGCTCTAAAGCGTCTCCTTTGCTGAACAACCTGTTAAGAAGAATTTGGCCTTCCTTCCATACAGTTCCACTTTACTCAGTGTTCGATATTCAGGACTAACAATAACAGCTTTCCTTTCCATTGCCCCTTTTTATATATATAGCATACACCAAGCAGGAACATTGAATTACATGGACTATCATCTGCCACAAAGCCAAGAAGTCTTGCTAGATCTTTAATCTAACTTCTTGTGCATTGAATATATTTTTCATATTCAACTCACCAATTATTGTAGTACTGAGAATAATTTTTGGCATAGATTTTATTCAAACACATTCAAGCTTGAGATGACAATATCTGAGATGGAAAATTTACCACATTTCTCTGTAGCTATTCCAGTGTTTAAGCACTCTTCCTGATGGAGAAGTGTCGCTTATTTCCAATCTGTCTAACTTGAATTGGCTCTTGCTAGGCTTTCTGAACTAGATTAAAGAGCTCTTCAGTTCGCAGTATTTTTTCCCAGCAGACATACACTGTAATCAAGTATATAGTCTGCTCTTTTCTTTAATAAGCTGAAATGGCCCAAGCTCTGTTAGACAATCATTGCAAAGCATTTTCTTTTATCCTCTAATCTTGTGTGTGTCTTCTCTTTAGTCTCACCAAATGTCAAGCACTATTTAAAAATGGAACACAAGAACTACACCAATTTTCCAAAAAAACCACTCTCACATTCAAGGTAACTCCCTTTGCCACAACACTACACTGGGCAGGAAGGGCTCTTTATCTATTCTTGTATTGATCTTCTTCAGCAAAATGCTCAGGGAGTAGATATCACAATTTACTGAAATGCAAAATGTATTATGCTGCTTCTACTTCCTTTTGCTAAAGAACACCATACTTCTTAGTAACAAAAGATATTGGACAAGTTAGACATGATCTTACTTTGGCAAACCTGTATGTATCTCAACATTCTCTGCATGTCTGTTTATGTAACACATTCATACAGGTATATATGTATGTAAGTATTTGGATAAACACACACACATATATATGATTTATATTTGTATTTATTTATATGCATATATGTATCACTTCTTTCTCTTTTGAACTATGAGTGAGTATCCCTTGTTGTTACTCCTTGTTGTGGGTGATAACAACGGTCATCACCATTGTTGTGACAATTTCTCTTTCAAGAACGTCAGTTTTCATTGAAGCACATCCTGCATTGGTCTACATATTTGAAATCAACATAATTATTTAAAGTGAGTTGAGATTTCTCTTAAGTTTCATGACAGTTATTTAATTATTGCTAATCTCCAGTGTAGTGTTGCAAGAAACACTGTTATGTTCTACTTCTAGCAATTAAAATCTCCATGTCATTTTTGTTATCTATTAACAAGTTTAATTTAACTCTCTTCTTGATAGTTCTCCCTTTATCTTCTTATACACAACGCTGCTACATTTCTGTGCTGATTTTTTTTTCCATTGCATATTTAAGGTCCGTGTGAAAGTTGACACTTTACATATTTTGAAAAGAAATTAATTCTAGATGTAATTAATGTACAATTTTAATTTCTTTGGCTGATAAAATAATAGACTATACATGATAAATAAAACAAAATAGAAAGAAGAAAATGAAAGTCATCTCCAGACTTTAGGATTAGGTTTATAAACAAGAAGATTGAGCAGAAAGACACCTTGAGTTCCTTTTTATCTTCCCTATTTGGCACAAAGGACAGGGCAATGCTAAATCCCTGGAGAATTTCCTTTGAAGATAGCACAGCTGATGATAAATTTATTTCCTAAATCGAAAAAAATCACAGGTATGAAATTGTTTGTGTCTTCATATTTCATTACATGCCAGGTCTAAACATCCTGGAGCTTCTGTTTTGTCACATATTTATGTCCTCTCTGGTAAGTTTTTTTTTTTTTTTTTTTTTTTTTTCAGTTTTACTCTTTTAATTTGACACAAAGTCTTTCTGAGAACAGCCTATATTAGCAGGGAAAAAAAAACTAACTTAGTTCAGGAAGAAGTCAAGGAATTTAGATCCTTATTGCACTTGGAATCAGTTAAAATGTCATGGAGATAATTCATCTTTCTGTCAGCACCCTGCCACTTGCCAAACCAGGCAAGAATGAAGACCAACGTTTTATCATGGGAAAAGCAGAGTGAGAAATAGCAGTTTAGGATAAAGGATAAAACTGGAATAAACGATACCAGCTGCAGTCCTAGATCAGCCTTCATCAAACATTACACGAAGTCAAGAGTGCTTCAGGTTACTGAAGTTTAGACCATTCAATTTATTGGAACTGTTTTTTAATAAATTCCCCTTCGCATGTTAGGTATCAGAGTTGGATACAACATTACACTGATGCAAAAACACCAGTTATCTCAGAGAATAGCAGTTATCTATCAAAAGAAACAATTTACATATTAAATTTAAAGCTGAAATCTTGAAGGCAGGCTCCAGAAAATTAGCTTCCGGAGTTGGATTCTTTACAGAGATTTTCTTCATTGTTGTTGTTAAACAATAAATTAAATATTTTCATATTTAAAATAATCCACCAGAGGGAGTTCTATGAATGAAATAGAAATATTGAAAACAAATATAAACTCCTTGGTATAAGCGCTTGCATGCACAGCTGACATTACACATTTTATTGTACACTACAATTTTTGGTCACGCATTTTACAAGTAAATCAGAATTTAATAACAATGGCTTTAACTTGAAATCTTAAGTTTTTCTAAACACTGATTAGGGGGGCAGTGCAAAGCAGCTCTGTGACAGTCTCTAATCTCAAGGCATGAGTATTGTCAATAATTACTGAAAAACTACAAGAGCTAGATTGCTGGTATATAGCTGGTATAAACCAGCACAGCTGCAATGACATTAATGAGGTTATGTCAATTTAAATTGGATAATAAAACTGTTTTGCTACTCTAGTTGCTTTTCCAGTAATTGATATAATAACGATCTCAAAATCAAGTAAGGCTATTTCCTTCTAAGGAGCAGCAGATCCTTATTTAGAAGCATGCTGCGATTTCAAAAGTCAGTCAGAAGCTGTGATTTTTATATATATATTTATTTTTGGAAATGAAAATGCAATTTGGAAGGATTGGAAATGATTTAAAAGAATCATTTCCTTCCTTGCTTTCTTCCTTCCACCCCTCTCATGCTACAGAACAGCTTTTCCTTGCCAAAAGGGTGCCAGTCAAATGAGGAACACAAAGGTGGACTGACAGAAAAAGGGTGTCGAAAAATAATACGAATTTTGACCATGAAGAAAGACAAAGCATCTCCACACAGGGGAGTGAGGAGTAGATATAATTAATAGCTGACAACCGTTGTCGCTAGGTAAGTGACTGCTAATAACCTCTAACTGGTATCAGTTATAAGGCTGCAAAGCCTTACAAACAGTAATCATTACTGTTTCCAGTCTGTTTCATCATGGTTCATGGTTACAGAAAATCTGAGACACATTGCTATGGCCACTGTAAGTGAGGAGGTTATACAGTTTCTCACATATGCTGGGAAAGAAGAAAAATAATTGGCCAGAAAAAAAAAATGACATCAGGCCTATTGAGATGTCTTTGAAAATCCCACTGATTTCATTTGGAGACCACATGGAGTTGCTGGAGGCAACAAAAACTCTCCATAGATAGAAGAAAAGGAGGGGAAGGAATGAGCAAACAGTGCACATGAACGGTGAAGCTTGCATACATTGTCATTTCCTGTAATCCTTATTGATTTATCTGTTATTTTATCCTTTTAGCTTTACTTTCCAGTTTTCAGTTAAACATCCTCTCTGATACACTGAATCATATTATTACCTCAAAGTGGCAAAAAGGTAAAAAGGATAAAGGTGCATGGGAAGTAAGTGGAAATCAAAATGTTTAAGAAAAGGAAGAAAGGAATGAAGGAAGAGGAAAGAAAGAGGGAAGGAGGGAGGCCTAGAGAAAGGGCAGGAAGGGGAGGGGAGGAGAGGAGAGAGGAGGCAAGTGAAGGGGAAGGAAGAATGGATAGAGTGCTCCCTCAGCAAGTTTGCTGATGATACCAAACTGGGAGGAGTAGCTGATAACCACAGAGGGCTGCGCTGCCATCCAGAGGGACCTGGACAGACTGGACAACTGGGTGGTGAAAAACCTCTTGCAATTCAACAAGGCCAAGTGCAAGGTTCTGCACTTGGGGAGGAATAACCCCAGACACCAGTACAGGCTGGGGACCGACCTTCTGGAGAGCAGCTCTGCAGAGAGAGCCCTGGGTGTCATGGCGGATGACAAGTTGACCATGAGGCAGCATTGTGCTCTTGTGGCCAAGAAGGCCAATGGAATCCTGGGGTGCATTAAGAAGAGCGTTGAGGGAGATGATCCTGTCCCTCTACTCAGCCCTAGTGAGGCCACATCTGGAGTGTTGCGTCCAGGTCTGGGCTACACAGTACAAGACGGATGTGGAGCTGCGGGAGAGAGTCCAGCGCAGGGCTACAAGGATCATCAGGAGCCTGGAACATCTGCCCTATGAGGAGAGGCTGAGGGAGCTGGGCCTGTTCAGCCTGGAGAAGAGAAGGCTGAGAAGGGATCTCATCAGTGTCTCTAAGTACCTCAAGGGAGGGAGTGAGGAGGATGGTGCTGGCCTCTTTTCAGTGATGGCCACTGACAGAACTAGAGGAAACGGCTGGAAACAGAAGCATCAAAAGCACCACAGGAATTTAAGGAGAAATTTCTTAAGAGTGAGGGTGACAGAGCACTGGAACAGGCTGCCCGGAGAGCTTGTGGAGTCTCCTTCTCTGGAGATCTTCAAAACCCGCTTGGATGCAGTCCTGTGCCACGTGCTCTAGGTGACCCTGCGTGTGCAGGGGGTTTGGACTAGATGATCTCTAGAGGTCCCTTCCAACCTTAAGCATTCTATGATTCTATGACTAGAATCTATTTAACAATACCAGGAGATTGCAGAGGAAATACGTATGTTGGCAAAGATGTTAGCTGGAAGAATATCAATTCACTAGATAACAGCTACTATTCCTTTTTTACCATTCTCAAATATTTTGCATGTTAATCATACAAACACTGCCTGTTGATCTTATAAGTTCTCTACACATTTGTTGCTTTTGTTTCAGAAAAGGTTGCATGATGAAAACTGATCCATTACAATTGATGTTAAATAAGGTTGTAATTGATCCTTTCTGATTTTTAAATAAAAGTATATGATTTAGAGTATATAAAAATGCATTATTTTTATATGTCTCTATGTAGAAGGCATAATCTATAACTAAATCTTTAAAACCTTTCGGTCTAAATCAGTTATAAAAATGCAACAATTTTAAAACATGAAGTATTTTCATTCAAAAATTTTTGTTGCTCTTGTTGTTGTTGTTGTTTGTTTGTTTTCTGGCAAGGAGCATTACTAGCCAAATTAAAATATCATTAAAAGAATTAATAGTTTTAGTGACAAAAAAAAAATTTGTTGGTGGGGAGGGGAGAGACGCAAAAATAACGCATGATACAGCATGATACAGCTAAGCATAATTTAGTAAGCAGACCAACACAAGTAATAAGACGCATCAGGAAAAACTTCACACTCTCACACATACATGCCTACATATGGCTGCAGTTAACTGAGTCTGGCCCCAGCTGTGAGCTGACACAGCCAAGCCTGGAGGAAAGGTAACACTCGCTCCAGCTCTGAGATGGACACCAGCATAGCAAGATGCCACCCTCACCTCCTCCCAGCTATCAGCCCCATTTCTAGTACCAGGGAATGTCGCACGGCCACCAGTCAAACCAGTCCCTGATGATATCATGGACTACTTTTCTAGCAATTTCAAGTTTTGTTCTCTTGCTGCTCTGATCCATAGCCCGTACAAAAGCCCATCGCACTCTGCTCTTGTTTGCACTGTGCAATCAACCATGGCTTATTTTATGCAGCTTCTCAGATCCTGATCTGTGTCAGGCTGATCAGGATCAGCCTGGCAAGGCTGTGAGGATCTCAACAGCTAAAACTCTTTGAAAGTTTTGCATTTTTATGAGAAAGTTTCTAAATGTGCATAAAATAAAGTATTTAATGAGCCAATGTTCACAGCAATTCTCCATCTTGGGCTGGGGTAACATGCCAATGAAAAGAAGAGGTCCAACTCTTGTCTTTTAATCCTAAACACTATTAATTTATCTTGAGGACATGAAAGCATGCATCCTGCTGATGTTTTCTTCTAATATCCCTGTGTTATAATTCTCTGACATCTGTCACTATTGCATTGACGGATACTGTTGACAGAATGCTCTAAATCCTCAGTTTCTAATACTGCTTAAGGGAAGAGCAAACCTAACCTTTACACTCAATTTCTTTCTCTTTTCTGGCACTGAAAGCATCAAAAGAAATATCATTCTTTGATATCTTTTCTTTGATATCTAGCTCAATCACATTGTTCAGGATTTTATCCTTGTCCCCTCCCACCGCAACCAGACTAGCTCCTCTGTTCTATGATACAAAAAGCCCACTGAGAGCACTAGGAGACCATATTTGTTAAGACACTAAATACTCAATACTAAAATAGCAGGAACACCAGTCAGAAAATGCAATTGCAGGTTATGTCTTACTTTCTCAGTACCACTGAACTGGAACTTCTTCAATATTTTCAAAGAACCTAGCCCTCAACTTCTAATTTGCTAATAAGCATACAGTACTTATATTCTAGTTTATTACATGTATACACTCTTGAATATTCTTTTATGAGAACAGTATGGAGATCCTCTAATATGGAGAGCCTCCAAACTTGACAAATGTCTATATACAAATGTTAGAATCATAAAATCATTATGGTTGGAAAAGATCTTCATGATACTTGAGCCCAACCACAAAACCTTCAACACTATGCCTGCTAGACCCTAAGTGCTTCATCTGCACTTTTCTTGAACACTGACAGGGACAGTGACTCCACCACTTCACTGGGCAGCCTGTTTCAACACTTGACTATTCTTTCCATGTAACAATTTTACTTAATATCTAACCTGAACCTCCCCTAGCATAACTTGAGGCCATTTCCTCCTCTGTAGTTATTCTGGAGAGAAGATGGATCCCCATCTCACTACAATCTCCTTTCAGATAGTTGTAGGGAGCTATAAGGTCCTTCTGAATTTCCTCTTCTCCAGATCCCAGCTCCCCAGCTCCCTCAGCCGCTCCTCATAACAACAAAAAAAAACCCCAAAACAATGAAACTTGTGAGTTCCAGCATATAGTGTAAAAAGATGAGAGAGCTCTCATTTATATGAGTGCTATTTTTAATCTACTTCCTAGGAATAATTTAGTATTCTATTATAGTAACTTTTTTATTTATTTAGTTAGTTAGTTAGTTTATGTAAGATGGAGACTTCTAATGATAAGAAAGTCATCAAGTTATGATTAATGCAGTATTTTGGCTACTTGCTTAACTGTTTTCCAAGAGATTTCACATCATTTTACTATCAGCATCTTATTCTTTATTTCTTATTAACTATCTTGTTTTCCATATGCTACATTTTTACTTTCCTCCTTTCCTACTATGCCTTGATGAGGGATACTTGTCAAAGTTGTACTTAGAAAAACTGAGAACTTATGAAAAAGGAACACACTGTGCTGAGTGCAAGTAATTATTTCTGAACAAGCATCTTAAAAACACCAGAAATATGAAAAGTGATGTATAAAGTACAAGTTCTCATAAGAGAGTAAAGTAGGGAGTTGGAAGAAGTAAAATAGTAAAAGGAAAGAGGAGTAAAAAGGGAATTGGAAGAAAAAGAGAGTCAAGATCATATTCTAATGTAATGAATTAAAGGAAAGTAGTATCACTGTAACATGTTAAAAAAGTAATGATAGCAAGAAAACTGAGTAGTCTGAACTCAGTTTTGTATATAAATATCAAATTTTGTGATTGCAAATAAGACTGTGAATATTGTTTTGGGAATCTACTTATTATTTTCACAGTTTCAGTCTTTTAAAATATTCTTTTAAATTGGTGAGATGGAGAAAATTCTAAGTCTCAAAAATACACTTGAAAACTTGTATGAGGTATATAGTACGTTCTTCTCCCTCCATTCTCCATTTTTTTTCATCTTTGCATAGCTATAACTGTCTATAGGCTTATTTAATTTCAATTACTCTGGTTTCTTTGGAGAAATTTTAAATTAATTTTGTTTGTCCAGAGAATGTTAGGTATAAAAGAAATTGGCTTAGAACAGTTAGAGTGCTAAAAGAGCAACTTTAACAATCAGAATTCAGGATAGGATAGGATAGGATAGGATAGGATAGGATAGGATAGGATAGACTATCTAGGATAGACTGATTTCTGTAATTAGCATTCAATACAGGCAGAGGAAGTATTCAAAGCAGAAGCATAATTAAACTTTCTACTCCAAGCTAGTGAACTAAAATTTAATTCCCTTGAAAAAAAAATACAAATAATAAATAAAAATTAGGGGATAGGAATCTGTACTTCACCATGTTTCATATGTCAAAATATACAAGATGGGTTTTTTTTCCAGGCATGCTCTAACAGGCATAAGAGAAGAATAAGAATTACAAATTTAGAAAGAGTCCCAGAGATCCAGTGATCAGCAAGGTTTTGACAGCATTTTCTCACTTATCCTCGCAATGATGCAGGAATAGTTTTCTAAATTGTATGTGTAATTTGTACAACTACGGAAGTTGCACATAATATGTATAACCTTTTGCAGTCCATGATTTTCTCCATGCTGGTTATTCCAAGTACAATGATTAGAATCCAGAAGATACAAAACATACCACAAAGCAGAGTCTTCCAGAGCTTGGTTGCAGATACAGATTAAAGATATTTTAAAAGAATCTCTGCCTAATGTTACTGCTTTCTAAACAGTGTAAGTTCCAAGAATGCAATTAGGATCTGTCCAAGAAAGTTACTGTTTTAGATGCCTATCAGAAACTGGCAGAACTCCAGAAAAAAAGTGCTAGAGGGAGGAGCCTTTCCAGGTCTCAAAGAGAGATACTGAGATACTGATATACTGAGATACTGTTTACCTAAGCCTAGTTGTTTAAAAACACTAAATTTAGGCAGACAGAATTCATGACTAAGGAAAATCTGATAATCCATATGATTAAACTTGACCAAAGAACATATATAAAAATAATGAAAGACATTCCTTCAGAAGTCTTAGTGTACTTTGCACACACTTAAAAGTGAATTATGATTTTAACATCTTTTTAGGGTTAAGACTAGAGATTTTGACTTTACTTCAATGTCAGTAAAAATCTGTAATAAATGATCTTAAGACATGTTTGGTTTAAAAAAAAAAAGGAAAAAGAAACAATGTCATTAAAGCAGAATATATTTTTTCAGCTTGGGAGAGGAGTATTAAAAATTATAATTTTCAAGTGTGTGCAAAGTACACTAAAAATAATGCTTAGTATATTGCAGTAGCAGTGATATTTTCTGTGCAACTAAGCAATACATTGTTCCTAATAAGTATAAACAAAAACAAATTAAGAAAATAAACCCATAAATATCCTACGATCAATGGGAAAGTTATATGTTATATGTTTAAAAGTTATATCTTAAAACATTTTCCTCAAAACTATTCCTTTCTTCACTCTAAGTGTTAATAACATAGTATATTTTCTTTTGAGACAAAAAATATTCAGCAATATGAGTAACATTTTTCTATTTAAAACAATCTTTTCCACAGTTTCTAGAGTACTTTAACTTATCAAAACATTCTCTTTGCTGTTTGGACAATTTTTGAATGTTGCTATTAAGGGAACAACAATAAAAATAAAGTAAAAAAAAAAAAGGTGAAAGAAGTTTTTTCCTTCTCTATATTGTGTTAAGTATGAACGCCACCTATCCTAAGAAAAAAACTTTCATGGCTCATTTATTAAGTGCAACATGCCATACATTTTTAACACAGTCTCAATAGGTCTTCTTGTCAAATTATGTTTTCTTTTTGCAGTTTAAGTAGGATATTTTATATAATAATACATTTTGGAAATATATGCCTGAAAAGAATAAGAAGAAACACAAATTGACAGAATGCTTTAAGCTTTCAATATGTCATTACTAACTTGTTGCTAACGTACCAATATACCAATAACTTGTTGCCAATAAAAGTAACCAAAATGTTAGCTCTGGTGATCTCATCTGCTGTAAATTGCTTAAAAATAATTTTAAAAAGCACAGAAAAAATCTGAAGTTTTGCTCCATTTCTGCATTTTCTTCATGGATACAGCTCATATATGGCTCAGTGACATTTACAGTCAAGAAGATCCCAGAAAATGCCTGAATTTTAGTTCAAATACTGTATTACCCTCATGGTGAAAATAATAATAATAAAAATAAAAAATCAGGTAGTTGTAGTCAGCAATAAAGTTTGTTTTAGTCCTCCCTTCTCCAGGCTGAACAAGTCCAGCCCTCATATCCTCCACTTGCCCCAGCCCCCTGAACAGCCTGATGTCTTCCATTGAGCTTGCTCCAGAACATCGTCTTCTGCGTATTGGTGAGTCCAAATTGGACAGAATCCCCCAGATGTGGTCTCACAAGTGCCACGTGGAGGAGAAGAGCCATCTCCTTGGCTCGTTTCTAACTTGCTGTCCGCCAGAACCCCATGTCTATTTTCTGCAGAAGTACTTCCTAGACAGACAGTGCTCATCCTGAACTGGGGTATGGAATTACTTGTTCCTAGCCTGCTGTTCTTTGAATTTCCATTTGCTGAGCTGCATGAATTTCTTGTCAGCCTGTTTCTCCAGCCTGTCCAGGTCCCTTTAAATAGAAGACCAGCCCTCAATTTGAGGACAAGAAGCTGTTTGGAACCCAAATAGCCTAGACAATCAGACAGATGTGGTCAAATGTGTATATTATAATGTACTGCAATCATATTAAAAGTATGATATGAAGCTGATAAAGTTGTTTTCTAGCCAGGGTTTAATTGGTGAGCTATTTTACACAATAGAAACGCTAATAATAACCCTGCCTATAAACTATGTTAAACAGCACATGTTAAGGAATTGTTAAAATAGACCTACAGATTTTAGTCAAAAATCCAGAAAAAGACTTTTTTTCTAGAGATTGAAACACATGTAGAAATAAATTTCTTTTCTTGCAAAGAGATACAGCTACAATGTAAAGTTGTATTCATTAATCCACTATCCTTCCTTTATATCAGAAGCTTTTAAACCAGTATTTACATTAGATAGATTTGAAAAAAAAATCCACTTAAGTTACTCGTCTGAGCTTGAGTTAACAATTCCAAGCACTCTTGTATTATTAGTAGAGAAAAAATAGCAATTAATCTTATTCTAAAATATATCACATGAATCCTGCTCTGACAGTCTATTTCTCTCCATTGATAGTAGAAAAATGTTAAACTGACTATTCTGGTTTCAGAAGACTAGAATTTACTTGCCTAAAATGAGGGAAAATTAAAAGCAGACAGAGAACTAGGTCCATGGATGTAAAATAGATGCAAATACTTAAATTGCAATGGTAAATCTATGAATTACAATATGATATTAGTTATGCAAAAGAATAAGTGTGTACTTTAAAAATAAAATAAAGCTTTAACTTCTAGACGATTAAGCAGATTCATTGAAACATACCGTGTTACTTCACTAATTATTTCAGTTTGGACAGTAAGGGGCCATTATTTCTCTAAAATGATATATTTTTTATGTAAGCTTAATTTAATGACTCAGATGTTTTCAACTTTGTCAAACTATGCAGAATTAAATTGCTACTGATATGATTTAGTTTCTGAATAAGTAACATATTTTCACTTCATTCATTCTGCTTAATTTTTAATTTTAATGTCACACCAGCTTGGTCAGGTATAATTAGAGAAATTTAAAACATTGTCAGATAAAATCCTCACATCTTCAACTTTCTTTCTTAGACTACTGAACAGATGAATTGAAGGACAGATAATGGTTTAGAAGAAAAATATATTCTTTGATGTCATATTGCAGAACAATGACAATTAGAAAGCTACTCTAACATCAAATAAAAAGAAGCAGTAATTAAAATGGGAATATACTAATGTCTTACAAAAATTTTACTATTATCATCTATTTGTGATGTGAATCTAATTATACACTGTTCTAAAACTCAGCAGCAAGTGCCTTCATCATAATAAGTGAAATCTCACAACTTCACTGAAGTTCAGAGGCATTATAAATCCAATGGCTTCAAAGGGACAATTTGTAAGGTGAAGTACAAAAGCAATAGCAGAAGAATTTCCAGCTCATAATCTCCAGCAAGATATCTGTAACTTAGAGAAGAAACAGAACATCCACACATCATAATTTCAATGTTATACAATATTCTTCCATACCATGGTGTAGTTGTGAGCCACCTTCATAAGCTCTGTGCATCCTTGTGCATCAGCAAATGCTCGTATTCCCAGACAGTTGGATGGGTGCAAAAGCTTCATTAGGAAATGGCAGCAAACTTCTACTACTTGTGGGAGCTGGAGGAGGCAGGCAGCTGCCAGAAGATTTTCAATGGTGTCTTCTTTCAATTCCAAACAGCCTAAAATATATTGATACATAGGCAAAGGTGTTTAGTCTGTGTCTACAAAGCATGTTGGAACAAAAGAACTGTTACAAACAGTGACAGTTCTATATAAATAATTCTATGAAAAATGAAGAAGGATAATTAGTCTCTCTGAGCAGACACCTCAATGGCATGAATATCAAAATATTAGTAACGCTTCTTTTGAAAGCTCTATTCAGAATTCAGATATATGAGGGATATGAGAGATGGAAATATATCAAAAGAAACAGGAAACTTGGAATCATCAGTTTTGTTTTTACAATGAGACTAAAATATGTATAAGTATAGGGATATCAACTAGGTTTTGAAATTGTGTAAGGAGAACCATTACCTTCAGAGGTACAGAGCAAAACACACATATATTTACTTACTGCAAAGACCCAAAATACTGGCTACCACAGTATCATTAACTATCTGCCTGTCTATCTTTAAACCATCAAACTCCATTAAGTTTGTCCATGATGTGACTTTGAGCTAAAATTTACTTAAATATATGACAAATCTATCATACTATGTTATTTTTCCAATAGATTTAACAATAGCTCAAAGAACAGACATGGAACTATGACATTTACCTTCGATCCATTAGCATTTACATTATACTTCATTTTTCAGTTTTACAGGTCATTATCCTTACCTTGGAGACTGATATACTTTTTTAATAAAATAAAATAAAATAAAATAAAATAAAATAAAATAAAATAAAATAAAATAAAATAAAATAAAATAAAATAAAATAAAATAAAATAAAACAATCCCACCTTTTACTGAGAAGTGTCATTCCTTGTCATTCCCCCTCCCTCAAATAATTCATTTTTTCATCATTACTTTTCATGATCTCTTACATGAATAACTTAAAAGAGATTATAAATTAGAGGTTCAAGGATAGCAGGAAGGACAAGAAAAAGGAATAATAAATGAAAAAGTACAAGTATAATATAAATTCTAAGAAAGCAATACGTCAGTTTTATTTTGCTGTGCTTGGAAAAATATTTTAAAATATAAGAAGATTAAATGCACATTGGTCTTTCTGCTCAAAGTTATGTAGTTCAATGGCTAGATAAACTCACGCTTTTCCCCTTAATAATTTTGTGTTTGCTGTCATAGAAAGAGAAATCTACCTATGTTAATAGTTCCTTCACATGGTATCAGGCAGTTCTAGAACCTCTACTTTACAACAGAATAATATTGAAAAGTTCCTTTCCTTTGCAATACCAAAATCCAAATACAATAACCATAACACCAAAAGCAATATCTGACCTTTTCTCTTTCTCTCTTATTAGTTTATCTTGCAGTTTTAGTCGTGGAAACTTGGAAATTAAACTTTAGCAGATTTAGTTAAAATGCACCCACTAACTTGACAACTGTATGAAAAAAATATGAAATAGGAAGCGAATGTTAGATTAAGAACATAAAACTAAACTTTTTGAACTATAATTCCAAACACAAATGGCTTTTTCCTACAAAATAAAAGAGAGAATCTTACAGATATGACTTTAAATTAAGTTCATATTTGTTGGAGGATCATTCTAGGGCAAAGGATATCTCACAGGAGGCATTAAGGAAGTATTTGGCAGCTTTCCCAAGCTGTTCACAAAATTTTCTTAACAAAATGCCAATTCTCTGAAGTTACAACATTTGCTGACATTATACCCATCAAAAATACAGAAATGATTTTTTTCATTTTTTAGGCAGAAAAAGACTTTAGAACTTGAATGTTTCATAATCTCAAGGAGAGTATTACAACCTATGATACTGAGAATCTGTTTCTTCCATGGGAAAAAAAAAAAAAAAAGAGAAAAGGCCTATTCTTAAATCCAATATGAAGTAAATTATCAAAATTCATAATGAAATAGAATAATTTTTCAAAGTCATTGCTTATAACCGTTATGTTTAAATATCCTATCATCACATACATATGTTTAATGCATTCAGTACAGGCAAAGATTTATACAAAGTCATTAATATTGTTTCTGTATATGTATAATTTTTTATAAATATGTGTACTTATTATTATTTATATATTAATTATGCATTATTTATATTTCAAATTAAGGATTGAGGATTAGTGTTCTATATATCTCACACTTCAATACTTTGTAAACTGTGAAGGAGTACAACATTATTTGTATTCCTTGACTAGGTGGCTTCATCACAAAATAACTAGCACTGAACCTTCCTATGATATTAAACCAGAATTCTTATGCAAGTGTCTGTATATGCCAGTGTCTGTAGTATTTTAATGAAGGAATTACTGTGAAGAGTGTTTTGCACAGATTACTTTTTGCAGACGACATATTTTGTAAAGGTTAGAGGATCAGACCAAGACACAGCAGTGCTTATTCTCTGCATATATTTATGCATCTATTAATGTCACACTGGTTTCCCTCTATGTCATTTTGATGTTTGCTTATCATTTCTGTCCACCACACATTTATGTAATACAGACAGAATGCGCTGTCAGCAGTTGAGTGTTGGCTGAATCCTATATTTTACAATGACACTGTTGGATCTGCTGAAAGATTGCAGGTAACCACTGGCCCAGCATATTACTCATTAAATGGAATATAGATCCACTGTGCAGTCTGAAAGCTATCAAAAGATAGCTCTTTTCAGGTTAAAACTTATAGTACCAAAAGAAAGGAAAAAAAAATGTGCAAAAGAGGTGTGAAAAGTAGATTGACTGAGAAATTTGCTGATGGAAACAAAATTAGAAAACCAGTGTTTCAAATATCCTTTTCTCATACAGTATTTACCTATCAATAAAGAGGTCAAAAAAGCCTCTGGCCTATGTCTGGCCAAGAAAACAAGCTTCTGAGAGGGAGAGAAGGTTTGAAGGAATCCTTGCCCTTTATGAAGAAAGCTAATAGTGCCACAGCTCAGCTTTTTATGACTAAATGTACCCTTAAGAGAAGAATCAAAAGGCAATGGTTGAAGCTACTTCAATCTATTTATTTTAAAATTGGAGATATTTCTTTTTAGCTTTCTGTTAGGAAAAGTTTGGGTATTATTAAGTTACTGTATTTATTAAAATTACTGTAAAACAATGATGATTATTATCTCTTTTTATAAATTATGTACTTCTTTATGTAACCAACATGGCCACTCTGGAGGAGGTTTTTTTGATAGTTACAGAATTGTTTCAAAAATAACCTACCTTTCAGATTAAACTATGTAACTATGAAGCATATAATGGTCTGGGGGATAGATGGGGATATGAATACATTGTTCCTTGATTTATTTTTGACTGAATTCATAGGCAATAAACTTATTGCTTAATATATGTAAGACGAGACCCAGAAAATTATATTCAGCCAGAGCTAAAGAGAATTTTATTACTTTTCTTCTTTTATTTAAGGTACTGTTTTATTTTTTTTTTCCTCCCATAAACATCGTAACAAGTAAGATAGGGCTCTCCAGGACCCTTGTTTTATAAAGTATTAACTTCAATAGCAAGTAAGTACCTAATACACTTAAATGATTTTCGAGTCTTATTTATCTTCATTTTTAAACATTAAGACAACCTCACAAGTTTGGCCACAAGTACTTCATCGACTTTTATACAAAGCTGCTATTGATATTCATCCCTAAGCCTAAGCTTCTAGGATATAAAGTGTTTTAGCATGGTCAGAGTCAGAAAAAAAAAAAAAAAAAGCTAAAATGCTCAACATATATGCGAACTCTTTAGGCAGTTGCATATTGAAAATTAGAAGATCTAAGCAACTAATCAAAAATGTTTAAGAGACTATCTAAAGGGATATTAATACTTAGCTACTGCTTCCTCAAATCACTTCCCCCTCAAATTTTTTATACAATAAAGAACTTGTGAAAGCACTCTAGCCTAAGCAAAACAAATTAGCAAAAGCTTAACATTTCATTTTGTGTTACATTAACCAGGATGAAAATAAATGATTAAAAAAACAACCAAAACAACTTTAATGGATTATAGTTGTTCTTCTAAAGTATGGTCCTATTTGTGACATTTTATGTGCATTGATTATGCAGAAATTAAATGCCTATCTTTAGGATGCATCCTTATAGTGAACACATAAATTTTATTACCTTATTACAAGACTTGAAGCACAAATAGTATATAAATGTTCTCTGATCTCTTTATTCTTTTGTTAATTCTCCATCCAAGTTAAAGGGACCCACTTTTTATTTTACCTTATTTTTAGTCATATTCTTTATTCTTTTCTTTATGCCACATTTTACAACCGGTTTCATGCTGTTCGGGGAATCACTACATCTCTGAATATCTTCACCCAAATCAATATGATCAGTGCGTGATCCATGGGACACACAGCCTCCTACAACCACTGACCCATAGATAGGAATATGAGTATGGTGAATTGCTTGGTAGGTCCTGATCACTTGCTTATGCATAAACAAGTAATGCATATTAATGCATGTATGTAAGCAAAAACACATGGTCATACTCTTCTACCACATATGTTCAGTAAAATCTTTTGCTCTTTTGTTAGATGATTACTCTGCATATTCACCTACTCATACCCAGGCCCTTCAATATCCTTAAGATACTGGTGAGTGATGGTGCAAGTCTTAAATCATGGGAAGTGTTGAAGGATAAAAAAAAAAAAAAGTTAATTCCAGTTAATTCCTTTTAGACAGGTATCCAGGTATTTATCTTTTAACTTTTCCATTTGATGTTAACTTGATCATTTAAGTTGCAGTTTCAAAGAGTTTTTGAACATTATTCTTTCCATAGGCTGACTGCAAAGTGGGGTTGTAGTAACACAAGTTTTCTATTAGGTCTCCATTTTCAAAACAAAGACAGTAAATGGTACCTAGATAATAATGATTTAGAATTTGGACAGCAGATTAATTGCATACAGTTTGGTTTTCACTGCAAGAAGAAAGTGTTCAAGGGAAAAAAAAAAAAAAAAAAAAAAAACCTTACGAAGAAACTTTATATTTGCTATATCTGCTATATTTATATTTGCCTCTTTTTCATATTGCTCACTATTAATCTTGCCAAGCTGTAGACAACAGCCGGTCAGTCACCTATATCTGATCTTATCATCTGAAATTTCCTTTTATAGTCCATGAAGGGACACAGGTTTCAGAGAAATATTTTTCTGCCGTGTTTTAGTTACTTCTTTAGGACTCTTAGGAATCATTCCCTAACAGCAGTAATTTCTTGCTATTTACTCTAAATGGAGCACCTTCGCTTAACTTGTTGAGACACTGTTTATATTTAAATAAATTCATTCCATCTGTTCTTGCTGAATATTGTAATCAAGTATGTTTGGGTATCAGGTAATCCAGTGCCTGGAAATGCTTTAAAGTCTTTAACATCCTTTTGGGTACAATTTTGATTATCACCATTTCTATTATTGTCAACTCCTGGATACAGCAAGCAGCTGTTATGATTTCCATGAAGAACAGCCAATGAAGAATGAATTTTAAAAATATTTTCTCTGTTGCAGAATATGCTTTAGCCTCCAGCTGTTTTCTGAAGTAAATGTTAAGGTTTTGATTTTGACCAACGCCTTAAAAGATAAACTGCCTAAGCCTACATGCCTTAGGAACGCCTTATGGTATAATCTCCCACACTTTTCATAAAGGTGAAGATGTTTTTAGAAGGGAAAAGAAGGACAGAGAGTATATTCTCTATTGAGAGACTTATTGATACCAAACTCCTCTTTCTCTATTAACTATTTGTGGCAATCATGGCCACCAGATACAACTGAGGCAGCAGGCACTCTCTATTTTACATGGAGTTCATTACTGCCTGACAGAGTAATTGGTGGTTATTTCTCACAGCCTTGCATCAGCAAAAAAGTCTGAGGAAAAAAAGTAAAAGATATCAGCAAGGTATATTCTGAAGGTACTCAAATAAACAATGACGACAACAACAAAAATATATTTTACCCCCCAAAATGAATAGGTTCCCATACAGATAGAAAGTACAATTTAATTTGGGAGGAAATATGTAGTGTCAGACTATTCATTTTTACTTATCAGTCCAAAGCAAAACCAACCACAAATGAGCCAACGAGCAAAGCATGTATAACCCTCAGATGTGCCTACTTGCCAGTGCTGATTAATCATTTGAAATTTTGGTAGTCATTTTCATATTAGCCGTCCTTCTATACAAGAATTGTTGCATATCACTTAACTAAGAACTTTTTTTTTTATTGAAAAAAGAAAATTCCATCCTGCACAACTCAGTCTTTCATCATCTTCAGCTCCAAACTGAGTCATCTGATCAGAACAGATGATTTTCTGCTCATATCACTTTTTTTTTTTTTTTGCTTTGATATCTGTGGGTAAAATTCACCTCTTGAAAATAGGATCTTAATTTAATCCTTTGCTTTCCAAGCAGAAGAATGTAAATGATCTTCTAATCAATTTTAGGTTACATTGCTATGACATTGTCTTTCCAAAATAAAAATATTTAAAATTAAAATTGGGAAAGGATTCAACATAAATTTATCACTTTGGAATATGATTTCATATTTTATTATATTGCCAGATATGATACTAGCTTTTGAGCTTTTCACTACCAAACATAACTTATAAATTATGGAAATGTATCATTTCAAATCTTCTTTTCTAATGGAACTTTATATTAGGGAAGTATTATGTGTGAGAACACTTCTTTCATAAATGACTTTATAGCTATATAAATATATGGTTTGACAAAAAACAATATGCACCCATCATAGGAATATGAGAATTCTAATAAATAAAACAACAGCTTCACTCTTTAAAAAACAAAACAAAACAAAAAAAGTAGAAACCCTCATATTTAAACCTTCATATTGCTGCATTTTCTTGTTTATGTAAGCTGTCTAAACCGGCCTGGTCACATGCTCTTTGGAGTGTACTGCCAAAGTCCAGACTTTTTCAATGGTGCAGAAAATTACAACATTGCAGAATGATAAGCAAATCCTATTAACAAATTAAAATTCCCCCGAGTGGAAACCTTATTGCAAATGTCTCCCTAAAAATTGGAGAAGTATCATTAACCAAAACATACCATGATATATGGTGGTACCTTTCCATTTCTTTGTCCAAAAAAAAAAGTCTCTGCCCTATAAGTGAAATATCTAGACCATATGTTGTTGCTGTTGTTGTTTCTTCTTGCTTAGAAATATTAGTTCTTTAGAGTAAGACATTAAACTGTTATTTTCTGCTTATGAAAGGACTGTCATTCAGTATCTTAATTCACCATAAGAGTTTGAACTTTGTCACAGGCACCTGTAAGATATACATAGGTGTTTAACTGGTGTATAAACAAAATTTTTCAGCAACAAGGAATATGTTACTAATATGGAACACATCTGCAGACATTTTCTTCCTATTGTCTATAAAAATTAGCGAGCTATGAGTTTCCCTGTCTAGAAAGATTACTTGGTAAAGATCTACTAGATACTAGTAGATACTAGATACTAGTATGCATCTGTGTATATAAACAATGCAATAATGATTACTTCACCAGTGATTCAACTGTGAGGTTGTCATTATATTTTGAAATCCAGATAAATTAACTAAATTTCTGACAGCAGAAATCTTTTCATACAATAAACTTATAGAATAAATAGAGTGAGAGATGACAAGAATTACTTCCAAAATCTCATTTCACGTATAAGGCCTTAGTTTTCCTCAGTTCTTTTTACAGTCAATAGGAGGATATAGAGTATAGTATCTGTACTATTAAATAAATTAATTCCTAGGTTTGCTTGCAGATTATAGACCCCAGTAATCATGCTGCATACATGCAAATTAACTGCAATAATAATAACAACAATAATAATAACAACCTCTTACACACAGGCAACACACACACACAAAGGTTCTAAGAAAAAAATAGATATAGTTAAGAACATTTTATTCTAAGGATTACTTCCTATAGGTCTTGAGCTTGAACTTTCGGAGCTATTACACATGACGAGCCTTGCACAAGACCTGATACTATCAAGACCATACAATTCATATCCTATTGTATGTTGAAAAGCAAAACAAAAATCAAATAAACAAACTGCCCTAAACAAAACAAAAATCTCCTTATATCCCATTGAGATATAACCTTTCAATTACATTAAACACAATCAAGCCCTATGTCTGGAACTGTCTCAAAAGCAGGAATACTCACGCCAGACTAAGCTTCTCAGCTTCTTAGGCTAAGCTTTGGCAGCTTGTGCTGTGGTAATCCAGCAGCACTGAGCAGTTTAAGTTCACATTTAAAGAACAAAAGGTTTGCATACATGGAGGCATCAATTGCCAGTAGAAGATTTTTGCTCATGAGCTCAGCACAGAGCCTAGTAAAACCTGGATTCCTTTGCTGGAAGCATTGACTATGCTAGCATTCTGTTCTGTGGGCATGCTTCAGGACAGTCACCATATCACGGGCACCATTAGGGAAAAGAAAGGCAATAGAAATACGTTTTAGGATCCAGGGACAGGAGAAGAGAAACACATGAGAGATCTCTTTTGTTAGCTGCCATCATATCCAGAACTTTCATATATTTGTGGTCTACCATAATCTGATAACACTTGCGACCAGACTTCTGTCTCTTCATTATGCAATAGCTAACAAAGGCAACCATATTCCAGGTAAATCCAGCTATTTTAGCTTTTTTTATTATTTTCACTTTTTCTTTAGCTGTCTTATCCCTCTGCCAGTATTCCTGAAAGGCACTCCAGATATATACCACACAATATCAGTGTGGTATGTGTGATCTGCAGTGAGTGGTCTGAAAAACTGTAAACAAGCTACTCAGACCTAACAGACTGAGATTACTTTTTTTCAGCAGACTCCTTTAATATATATAAGACCTTGAGCTGATCTTAAATTAAACTTGTCAGGGACTGTCCTCTAGAGCTGAGGCCAGCTGAATTGGAATGACCTGTGGTATACTCTGAACACTGTGATCCTTCCAAATATTATGGGAACATCCAAACTGTTAGCTGAAGAATGATCCTGTGGCACGGAAAATCCTGCCCTGCATGAAGGAATAGTTTAGAAAACTGAAAGTTGACACAGACCAAAACTATACTAAGGATCATTTATTAATATATATCAAACTGAGTTTAAGTGATCAAAAAAATCACATCCCAAACAAAACAAAACAAAACAAAACAAAAAATTCTACCAAAACACAAAATCACCCAAACCTGTGCGGAAGTATTTAATTAATAAGGTTTTTGCTCTCAAGGAACATAAGGTTCTTGTCCTTAAAAGTATTTTCTATCTTGATATATCTCGTTAGTCTATATTACATGTTTTACTAGATATACCTCTGACAGTGAGGACATTTGACAGACTTCTAATCAAAAAATGCAAAGATTAAAATCAAACTAGGAGTCATACAGTAGGGCATAATGCTCTTTCATATATGATCTTTTTTCCATTTATATATAGATGGATAGTCATAAAGAAATAAAAGATTTTTTTTCCCTGTTGTGTTTTTTTTTTTGCAGTTTCATTAATTGTATGAAAGCATCAACCTATTCTTCTGGCCACTGCTGGAAACACATACTTATTAGCTAGTCTGATGCAGGCTGATCAGAACTTCAGGGTCTGGTAACAACATCAAAGAATCCCAGAATCACCAGCAGCAGACTTCCATTCAGCTCCTATTTAAAATATGTAAGTATAATTGCAAATAATGAAAAATTAAGTTTTAAGATCAAGAAAGATTCAAAAACTAAGAAAAATGAGTTAAAGAAATAGTCTTCTATATTACTGCTGATCCTGAACTCCAACAAGATTAATGAATACATAGGAACGTATGTAACCCAGGGCACTATGATCTCAAACTTACATTTTCTAAAATCAATTCTCTCGCTGCCTGAGAAATGAAACCTTGTTTCCACATGAACCACTGCACATAAATGTTGGCTTCGGAGCTCCTCAGTGGGCTCACATAAAACATTCAGCAAACACACAAAGGAAGAAACTCGGTTTTGTTTTACATTATAGATCTGCTAAATCACAGACTATGTGTGCTTGCTTCATTTCAGTGAACCAAATACAGCAAAGAGAAAGCAGATGTATATATTGAACTTTCCTATTTTTTACATTTTTCACTGTAAAAGTCATTAAGATTTATGATTAAACTTTAAAAGAAAAAAATGAAAAAAACACATTGTAGTTTACAAATCTATATAAACTACAACAATCCATGATTTTGAAAAAAAAATCTGTAATAAAACTGGATTTTTAACTTTAGACAAATATGAACTGCAATGATAAATTGTCCTTTTTTTGTGATAGATGATTAATTCTCTGATAGTCAGAACACTGCTTAAAGGCTATCATCCGTGAGAGACAGAGAAGCTGCAGGTAACTAAAATAATGAACATATCCTTACAGTATAAATTGTATTGTATGAAAATGAGCAAAATAAATATGAGCTATTAAATGAAAGTCTGAGCATACAGAAACTGCAGAGATGGCACTTAGGAATTATATATATATGCATATATATATATACACATGCTAATACATATATATTCATATTTGATAAATATTATAATGAAATAAATTTAAGAATTTATCTTATAAAACCTTTTTTCAGCGTATGCCTTTTTACTACTAACAGGTTTAAAATATAATGTCTGCAAATTTTTGAAACAAATGAAGTTTTGAATCAATAGAAAAAAATTTACTCAGACAAAATAATTTCATATTATAAGCATATGAAAATTTTCATTAATTTCCATGTAAATCAATATATTAATTTTGTTATTGCTATTGTCATTTCCTTGTCTAATATAGACATACATTTATTTTATTACTCAGTCTAAGTATTTTAAAGAATGTTTCTTGTTTTGAGTATGACTTTAGCTGAAAGTCATTATTCACTAAATCTGCTGATTTGCAAATGTAGTAAAAACCTAATGCAGACTATTGAAAGAATGAGTAACTGATACAAAGAGAAAGCAGTAGTAAATGAACGCAGTTTTACTAATAGATTTACAAAATATATGTCTACATAAATTATATTTGAATTATGCTATCCAATATTGCTGTAATTATTTTAGCTTAGATAATTAGAAAACTTTGTATTTATTTCAGATAATAAAATAATATACAAATTTTACCTTATTAAGGTAATTTATTTACAAAATTAAATTATTTAGTTATAATATTTTTGTGTAAAACAAAATTAGTGACTGACAAAAGAACTCCAAAGCCTATCTAAAATATCCTGCATGATATATGCTTAAGCATATCTCTTTCTCTCTTTTTTTATTTTTTAGCTTTATCCAAATTGTGCTTTAAAGATACATTTAGCAAATGAATTTACTAATTAGTAATAATTCTAAGGAGGCTTCTTCACAGAAAATTCAGCACCCCTCATTCCTTTTAATTCAGTATTGTCTGCTAGTTCAGTTTTCCCATTGCTATTCAGATGCACAGTTGTCTTATTTAGACGTTCTTAAGTTACAAGTTTTTATCAAGTCCAGAGGTGATGTTCTGCCAGGCACCAAGTACTTAGCAGGCTATTGAGGCCTATTTGCTCATACATCAGTGAACAGGGTCCAGCTGCTCATGTCACAGCTCCATCATCTGCCTCTTTAGAATACACAGAGATGCCAAATGGATTTTGTCAGTGTCTTAGAAGAAATGGCACCGAGCAGTAATTCCAGAAATCCTGTCCAGAAAACCATATCATTTCAGAGGATATGGTAACAGTGGTTAACAAGAAAACTTCGAGATATCCAAAGCTGTGTATTTAGTAACTAAATTAATATTGTTCCTGTTTTTATTCAAAGATATGGCAAACATTAACAACTTCCTTTCTAGATGAATACACCAAACTTCTTTTATCTCTGATGTATAAAACCTGTCCTTTGCTAAAAGACTCTAATTCAGAGTTTTTAGTATTTAGTTTTACTGCTAAAACTGAAGGGAAGTCTGGGAACATTCTCAAAAGGATGCTTTTATGTGAAATAATACTTTATAATAAAAATGCATAGTTTTACCCTTCTTAAACTATTGATTCATTCTAAAAATGAAATATTTTCACTAGATTCTAATACATTATAAAACTGATGGAGAAAACTGTGGTTAATATAATATGGATATGATTATTTAGATTTTTTCATTTTGGTTATTTATTTTTTTTAATCATACCTAAAAGAATTTGCAATGTGATACTGATAGCCTTTAGGTGTTTGAAAACAAACTCATGATCAGCTGTATTTTACTGAAATATCGTTGCCCCCAACACAAAAGCTTCTCCCAGATATATACAACTATGTGTGAAATTAAATGCTTTGGAAGCAAATCACCAATATCACACAATCACAGAAAAGGGTGATTTATCTATATACTGTTAGGACCAGTTCTTTGGGCAAACTGTAGAAATTAAAACAATAAAACCAATTAACATTTTCTACAGGATATGAAATACTTTATATCTGCAACCCCCAGAAATTACTGTAAAACATACATATATGTTCACAATATGAGTTAAAAAGTCAAAGCTAGCAAACTATTGTTGATTGCTGTTGTCTTGTTCTAAACATCTAAAAGTTCAAATCTATTACATTCTTGTTGACTAAGCAGTAGCCACCAAAATACCAATTTTCAAGGAAAAGAAAGGCAAATAAATTACACAAGTTAGCAAAAATTTAAACAATAGTCATTTAGCAACATCATTTTTTTTTTCCTAGTGAGTAGAACGTATGCATTGCAATACCTGTATATGCAAACTGCACAAGATCCCACAGTGCATTGGGGTCTATGCCTTCCATTTTGATCTCCTCTTGCTTGGCTTCACAAACATCACTTGTAAACATGGCAGCAAAGTAGTCAGAGACAGAACTGAGGACAAGTCTGCAAAAAGTGTAAAAACTGGTGTTATTGAAATTGCTGTATGTATATTAGATATTTCATTTCTCCTCCCCCCCCAAAAAAACCCTGTAAACTTAAAATATATATTTTATTGTAATTGCAAAGTAGGAAGAATAATATATTATTAATACATTTTTTACATTAAAAGTAATTTAAAAATGCATTTAATTCTAACTTGATTCTTCTTCCTGAGATGTAAAGAAAGTGACAAATTGTCATATGCATAGATACATACGTACAGATATAGATACAGACATAGAAATTAACTTTCAGTCTTTGGGATGATTTTCCTGTAATATAGATGTTCCTATTGTTAACAAGATCAAATGCCTATTACAGAAGCAGGTACCATACCCCACAGACACATTTCACTTAAAAGGACTGTTTTTGATAACCTTTATTAGAAGCATTTAACTTTACAAGATCATTTCATTTTTAGTGAAACTGTTAATATATTAGCTTACTCTTCAATAAATAAAAATCTCAATAAATCTCTTCAATAAATAAAAATCTATTGTTTAAATAAAAATACCTCTCTGGGCAGCCTGTTCCAGTGCTCTGTCACCCTCACTGTTAAGAATTTTTCCTTAAGTTCCTGTGGAACTTTTGGTGCTTCAGTTTCCGGTCATTTCCTCTAGTCCTATCAGTGGCCACCACTGAAAAGAGACCAGCACCATCCTCTGCACTCCCTCCCTTGAGGTACTTATATACACTGATTAGATCCTCTCTCAGGCTTCTCTTCTCCAGGCTGAACAGGCCCAGCTTCCTCAGCCTCATCGCCCAGTTGTCCAGTCTGTCCACGTCCCTTTGGATGGCAGCGCGGCCCTCTGGGGTATCGGCTACTTCTCCCAGTTTGGTATCATCAGCAAACTTGCTGAGGGAGCACTCTGTGCCTTCATCCAGGTCATTGATGAATAAATTGAACAGGACTGGACCAAGGACTGACCCCTGGGGGACACCACTAGTGATAGGCCAGTTACCAAATATTACACCAAATACTTCCTGGAAAGATTGTCACATTTCTAGCTTTTTTTTTTTTTTTTTTTAAATAATACATGTAATTGCATTGATGAAACACTCAGATGGAGAACTTAGAAACCAAGAGAAAATATTCATTCCTTTGCATATAGTCAAGTATTTTATCTAAGCAAAAATAGCAAAAATATGTTCCTGAAGAAAGCACATTACCACTTATCACCCAGTGTAGTAATTGGTTGCTTGTGCTCTCCTCATCCAAGCTGTAATGTAAAATACGACAGTTTGAATTAGCTTTATAATTTTAAAGTGCTTTGAGCTACTATATTTTACCCTCTATATGGGGCAGATGGAGAACACATATATGATCATTACTCTGGCTCAAGTGCTGGGCAATGCCTAATTAATTTGTGATAGCTTAATCATTTTTGATGGTTTGCTCAGTTCTACCAATCATTAACTTTAGAAATAAGGATACTCAATCCCTAAGGAGCTTATATTCATATTGAAGTCTTTAATAAACACAGACACTATACAAGAGATGCAATAGCTATCTCCAGAGGATCCTAATTCATTATTCAAATTTTGATAACACTTAGGAACATTTATTTATTTATCTCAACTAAATTTCACAGTATGTATTCATTATACCAAGACACCCATCTAGTTTTGGATAACTCCAGAACAAGTAGCTAATATAACAAAAATAATAAAAACAAAAATTCAGGATCCATTTATTTTAACAGTAAATCCTCTATTTTTAATTTCTATCATTCAGGACTATACATTATTTATTATATAATAATATTTTATAGGTATTCTCACCTCAAAGATAACAAAATAGAAGCATGACAGACAAAATAAAGAATAGAGACATTCTATCCCTTTTCATTACCTTTTACAAAAAATACACTAATGAGGGCGTGAGACTACTTCAATATTTCTGTCTGGATGAGTAGTAACTATTTGAAGTGTATCTTATGATTTTCCTCACTTTGTTTCATATTACAAAGCTGTCTCAGAGAACATCAATTAGATTATTCTTGGATGAAACTACAGAAGAAGACACACCAAGAAACTATAATGGACTGAAGGTGTAAATGAATATGACTCAGTCTACAAGATCTGACAAGAAACAATCCAAAGTGAAAACTTCTAAAAATATATAAAGGTCAGGTCATCAGCAGTACCTATTTTACTTTCAGGTCTATTTTACTGGTTTGCCACACATGTAAAAGGAGATATAGCTTAAATGAGCTGTAAGGGTCTGTGAAGTAGCAGTTCACTTAAAAAAAAAAATCAAGATTTTGAAAAGAGTGATGAGGAAAGAGGATTTTTTTAAAAAGTTCCATATGTTATTCACTAGTTAATATAAATAATAGAATAGCTATTTCACCAGATGAATATAACCAGAAAGTTAATTGGTTTCAAGACCCTCAAACCTTTTTCTTGGAATGTGCTTTGCAGGCTAATTTGCAGTGAAAGGAACCTGCTAATTACACTTAATTCTGAAAGGTGACACCTTTTCTAAATCTTCTTTGTGCTTCAAGAATATCCAGTGCTGACACAGAAAATGAAAAATGAGAAATCAAAGGGCTCAATTAATTTGTAATGATCTGCTGCTTTCTGTGGCTCAGAAGGCTCCAAACAGCTCTAAATTGTGGCTCAAAGACATTTGACCTGCTAATCAAGAGAGGTCATTTGTCTCAGGATGTCATTTTCTTTTTTTTTGATCAGTGGTCCAGCAATAAGAATACTTCATAAACTCCTGAACTTTAAGAATCATAGAATCTTTTCAGTAACTACAAACATGACCATCACCTCATCACCAGAGACAATGAAGGCTATAAAGTCCTTGGAAAAATTGTACCTGGAAGACATGGGCAGCTAACAGGAAAATTGATCTAGTACACAGACTATTTCCTACTCAGTACCAAAAATTCCTACAAAAAAATGATCTGTTTTATTTATTTATTTACTTATTTATTGTGAGATTAAATATTGTGAGATCAAATATTGTGCCCCAACTTTAGATTATTACCAGAAGTCTGATCATAACTCTTTGGGATCGCTACTTTCATGTTGTTCATAATTCAGAATTAGATGTGCTTTGTCTTTTTGTTTCCTTGGTCCTTCTCAGGCAGATTACAACCATTGTTAATACTCATAAAATGGAAAATACTGTAGTTTTCAACTCAAATTCAGTAATACAGTACAAAATCCAATTTCTCTTACAAATTGTCAAATTGTTAAAGAATTTGATGTTAAATTTCTTGATACTTTAAGAAATTTTTCTTGTCCAAATCTCCATTCTATGTTATTAATGGTAATTTGTTTTCTCTGCAACATTTTCAGTTAACTAACTTTTTTTTTTGCCTTCATCTGTTAATTATGCTCTTTCTAGAGTTTATTTCATTTTGCTTAAGATCAATGACATTAAATGAATAGCATCGATTTTCTCTGCAGGAACTAGTGTATCAGCCTTATACGTTCACCTATCATGTATTCAGAATGTCAAAAGGCATTCTTTCTCTTCTGTTTTCCTTTTCCTTGCAGATAAGAAACTCTGAAATGATAATCTGAGTTTGTTATTGCTACATTTGCCCCAGTCTTCTGAAGTTGTATGTATGTAAAAAAAAAAAAAAAAAAAAAAAAACAGGAGTACCTCATAAATTAATCTTGCCAATGAAAATCTAGTAAGGTCTTAACATGTTTTGTGCCTTAACTCTAGGAGAAGAACAAAAATATCCCATGGGCCACTTATACCTTGAGTGCTTTTCCTTTTGTATCAGGAGAGAATGTCCAAAGGCTTTTTCTCCCTTCTCTTTTTCAGTTAGTGCTGCCACTTTTCATTCCATTAACTAACCCCATCATCAGTAACTTTTTTTTTTTCGGGGATTTCCACAGAAAATAAAGTAACAATTAGACTAAAACTGTGGAGTTCTTATCTGTTTGGGGTTCACATTTTGTCTATTCTCTTCTCAAAACTTGGAGGAAAAAAGTTACTCAATCTTAATGAAAGATTACACTATTATTAGCTAGGGAGATACCACAGTTACCACAGACACCACAAACGCCTGTATTTCAGGAGTCCCTGAAATACAATTGCCAGTGATTGCTGAAGTGCTTATACTGAGTATCTTTCAAGGTAAGGATATAGAAAGCCATCTTAGTAAAAAACTATTAGAATCCAATAAAATGGGGATTTATTTGTTTGTTTATCTGTTTGGCTTTTTTTTTTCCTTGCCTGTGAAAACTATGTACAACAAAATTTTGTTTATTCTGTCCATCCAGATGGATTTTTTTTCAAGGTCATTTTTGAATCTAAATTTGAATTCCAATTTTCCATTTTGAATCTGAGTTTTCATCATGTCTCAGACTTGATTGCCAAGAAACTTTGAATTTCAACTTTCTGCATTATTGCTTTTTCTTTGAAAGTACAAATTGCATACTTTTGCAGAACCAATTTGTCAACTGAAAAAACACGGAAAAAAAGGAAACAAAAAGGTTGTCCAAAACCATGTAGTAAAAAATCTAAATATTGCACAAATAAACATACACACACATATACATCCATGCTTTGTATGTAGAAATATTTATACATATATACATGTATACATTTATGCATATATATCACTTTTTGTAAGTGAAACCTGTTCCTGTGCAGGAAATAATCTTAACTGTCTCAAATAATTTCACCACTTGTATGTTATTACTGAAGTTATTATAGAATATGTATGTAAATCTATATTTATGCAAATTGCTTTTGCCATTTTTATTTTATTTATATCTCATGATGCACTTGTGTAAATAATGGTCTTTATTTCTCAGGCAGCTGTTATTTCTTAGAATGTATCCAGTTTACCAGTTATGTTGCTTATTACAGAGTTTTTCAACATTCATAACTAAAACTAAAACCTCTTCTTTCCCAGTCTCATAACTTCCTTTAAATGTTTCCAGCATAAAAAGATAATTTTAAATTGACATCTACTGAGGAATGTATGAAATACTCTCCTGCCTGAATCACTATTCAAACAAAAGAGCTATTTCAAATGTTTCAGATAGAACAGGGGAATTTCTCAGTATCAGTATCAGCTATGTAAAGTGTAAGAAGCACAACAGAAGAACCTAGTCTCCTCAAGCTAGGATGAGGTTAAAAAAAAAACATACATGAAAAACAGTAAGCATGGTCAATAAATCTATTCAATCCAGCTATTGTAAAACAAGGCTAATGAGCATGGAGTGTGATTCCCACACAGCCTGCACAACCCAATATATTCCTTCCTACGTGCATTAGATACTATTTACTTTGCAAGAAACCTTGGAAGCTCCCCCATGTTAAATCAGCCTCTCTTACAAACTCTATAAGTCAAAAAACACTAATAATTATTATACACTGACAGTCAGGCAGGGGTAGAAATGTGAGGATTGTTAAGAGAATTTTGAGACAGTAAAATATCCTGAAGGACTGAATATGGATGCTTTCCCTTCACACCATTATTGAAGTTAATTTGGATTCAGCCTCAACTCAGAAGCACTATCGTAGTGTAATGGTCTTGCTAGTAATTCAGATTAGTTCATTAACTTAAGAGATATATATATTTGTTGGGTAAAGAATAGGCATCAGTGCTACATAATCGTTAATGAGAACTGTCTTGTACTTCCTATTACTACTGTTCATTTTAGCAGTATAATCCTGTTTGTTTATCTTGTCCTTTAGAAAAAAGAACAACAGGATAAACTTTTTGTTGTTTTTCTTTCATTCTTTCTTTCCTTTTTTTTTTTTCCCCTCACCATCTGGATCATTGCTGTTTAATAATTACAAGTCAACCTATTTTTACAGGCAGTTCTGCCTAGGACAAATCGCACACACAAAAAGCTCTGAAACAGAAAGAATAAAAAAAACAAAAGAAGAAAAAAAACCCTTCACAAACAAATAAGGTGACAGATGGAATTGAGAAGAGAAGAGGTTAAGAGTGAAAGAAGAAATCTTCCTTTCTACCTTCAGTAGAACATGGTTTGTTTTCATTTTAAACTCTCCTACAATACACGTCTCAGCCACAAAGGATAGCTGATACCAGTAATCTTCTCCATCTACATGTTATTCAGACTTTCCTCTCAGGACCATGCCCTGTGAATTTAGATTATCTATCTTCTTTGTCTCATCTTCTTTTAATTCTTCATCCTCTCCCAAACATTTAAGTGCCCCCAGAGAGCCCAAGTGACACACGCAGCACAGCTGCCAGGCTTGATAACAAAGTGCATTGTCCAAAACACTCTGCCACGACCTTGGGTCAATATCAAAGATATCTGCTTTTGAAGCCTGTACTTTGAACTTCATACAGTGAACTAGTACAGAGACAAACCAAGACTTAGAGAAGAAGGAAATAAGAATCCAGAAAAATTTTCAACATTTGGGAATCAGCAAGAGAGGCAAAATGTCACAGTGAGGAAGCCAAGAGCTAATGCAGATTTGTTATGATGCAAATGAAAAACACAGGTCAACATTTTTCTCCAGAACAAAACAAAACAAAAATGTATTCAGACAGAGCATACATGGTTGAAGACAGAGAGACAGCAGAATTAAATGTGATACTTAATGATTTTTTTTTATATTCACTATGACTTCAGAGGAAAGGGAAGAACAGCTTGCAGGGCAGGAAACCAGTTTTAGTTGCTTTGAGCTATCAGGAGAAATATCAAAAACACAGGATTAAGTCTGAGGAAAGCAGAGAGACCTGTGAAATCATCAAAATAACTGACTGCTGAAAATTTTGAAGTGCTTTTCTTAAGGATTATTATAGGAATGTTTTAGAATATTTTGTTAGATGGAGGGGTGAAATCCAGCAGCTGGAGGCTGATGCAAGTATATGTCCCCAGGTCTGACTGGTAGTGAGGCTGTGCATGTTTATCTAGCAGATGCCCACAGAAATACAGTTCCACACGGACAGCACCAGCAGCCTCATCTCTGAGCCTCTGACTCATCAGGAGCAAGGTTTATTTGTGGGACATACATACATCTACATATTTGCAGTGTAGATCCCTACAGCAGCTGGACTGAGACATTCAGTTCTCCCAATATTTGGCCTTGGAGGTTTTCTTTTTCGAAGCACCTCAAATATCATTTGTTGTATTTTAGGATGCCTTTGTACAAAGACAGTATAATAGTGTGTTGTTATTAATTTATGTTATTAATTTATGCTCACAGCATATTTCTCCTTGGAGTTCAATTTGGTTAAATCCTTATGCATGCTTTTCAAATCCTTTTTTTGGTGGTGGGCTATGAGGCCTTTCTGACCAACATCACTTTGGTGTGACTTCTTCTCATATGCTGTCATCTATCTGTTCTCTGCGAGGCTGTCGCCATCTTAATCCCAAAACCCTACTAATTTGGGGGTTTCATTTTATACCACGTAGCATTTTCAGTGTTATTTTTTTTCCTAAAATCATTCAGTTTGCATCAGGGACATGACTTGGTTGCCTGAACACAGGTGTCAAGAGCCAGTTTCATATACTTCAGGGTGCCTGATTCAGCAGTTTTATGAAAGGCTTCACCCTTCTGGACCAGCATGTGAAAGACAGGCACGATTCCCCAAGGCATCTCAGGGTTGTTAAAGCAGCTTTAGCTTAATATCCCCGCTATATTAAATTAGCTTAACATTGCTCTTTACTGTCCTTCTAAGACATCTTATCCCTGCTTCTTTCAGCCTTCAAAGACTATTTTACTTACTGCTTTTTCTTCACTCTATAAAGTAACAGCATTAGAACACATTCTTAATAACTTTGCATTTTGATAATGCACAATCACACATTTCATTCTGTGAAAATAACTCAGAAGCTCTCTTTTTTTCAGCACATTCCCTTAACTTTATCCTTGAACAAACAGTCATCACAAATTGCTAGGAAAAAGTATGCCTGTCCAGTAACTTTGCTATTGCTATTTGCCATCTATGTAATATTATCTGCATGATGAGCTTAATTAATTCAGAAGCTTAACTCAAGATCTCGGAGTCAAGATCTCAGTCTAGATCTTAGGCTACATCAATTTGAAAAAATGAATTTCAGCCCAATTGAATTTAATTAAATATTTTGGATAAAAAATGAAAAATTTACTTTTTATTCAAATGCCATGGAAAATTTTTAACCATATTAAAACATTTCTAAGTTTTATATAATTTGCTCTTATTCCTTCTGTGCTACCTTTTAAACCACAGTATGAGTTTTACACACTTTAACATTAGGAAGAATTCAAATGCCTATATTTCTTTGATGTTAATTGAAAACAAAAAACAACAACAAAAAAGCTTTCTAAAAATGTAAACAAACTGGGCTATATTTAACAATACAAAAGCAATCTAGATTTCTTTTTTTTTTTTTTCTATCTTATTCAAAATGTAGAGTTACTGTTTATCCAAGTGTAATAAAGGACAGAACTTCAATCTCAGGATGTAAATCTCATCCTAAAATCTTTACAGGATTTTTTTTAACATTCAACCTCTGTTAAATTGAAGCCTTTTGTTTTAAATACATAATTAAATCTATGCTTAATGCACTTTTTCTTCTAATACTGAGTTGCTGTATACACCATTCCTAGCCAAATTCTAATTTATGTCTTAAACCTTATGAGTATGAGTTTAAAGTTGGCCTTAACATTTACACAATCCTCAGTGAAGATTTTCAATGCAAATCCTATGGGTCTGTCTATCCTTCATATAGATTTTTGTGGCTTTTGATTTTTCTCCAGTATTTTTGAAGCTTATTCAGCAGCTAGAGAGTATAGCATTTTAAATAGAGCATTTAAAAACACTGCATTCAAGTACCTCTCTCAAACATACATTTGCGAAAAACTGTATTTTCAATTTAGTGTTGACCCAGGGGATTATTGCTAGATTAAGAATTTTCTCTTTTACCTCAAAAATAATTACTGCTTTGACTATGTCACTACAGTTTGAAATAACATTTACTTCCCAGTGCTTTCGGCATATCTGAAGAGAACAGAAATTGCCCATAGTAGAATTATTATTATTTTAGCATTTTTCTCTCTTTAGGGTACATTGCATTTTTTCTTTTTTACATTTGATTGTTATCTCTGCATGTTATAGTAATCATTTATCCAGTTTAATAAAAATTGATTTTTGCTCTTCTTTTTTAACCTTTATTTAAGTGTTAACTACTTTACTCATGAAGTGTCTGTTAGACAAATGTTCCTACTTTCGGTTATTTATTGATGATTATATTGCTTGGGTGGTTTGTACTTCCTCTTTCTGTTCCTCCAATTGAAAGATTATGTTGCTAACCTGGAGGATTAGATTAAACAGCCACTATGGTCAAGAGCCAACAAAAAGCTTAAGCACATTATAATTTTAAAGCTGTTTGAGTCACCGGTCACAGTGAAAAGCAGCTTTAACAAGATTGGGAGTTTGGCATGGTGCCTCCAAGCAGGAAAGTAGAGCTTCCTGCTTATGTCTTATAACCTACCTTCCAATCTGATCTTTTCTTCCTGTTTTGAGGGAAGTACAAATGTAAATAAACTAAAATAATAACAACAATCACCTTGGAAGGTTTTGGAGATTTTATAGCATGGTAATAGCTTCTTCTACAGAGGAAAAAAAAAAAAGTAATATGAAAAATCATCTAATGGATATGATCAAGACGGGTGATTGGAGAAGAGGCAAGAAAGGGCAAATATCCTCAGGAATGAACCTCAAGTGGTAAAGAGACTATAAGTGGCAGAAAATCTACTTATTGTACCTTTCAAGTGTCATTTGGTTTAATATACTTACTTTTTTTAACTGAACTTTTATTTTTAAAAAGTAGAAATATTGATGTTGTGTAATATTGCATGCAATATTTTCTTTGCTTGTTTTTATACTACTGTTTTGTTTAGATTTCTTCTGAGTCGGAGAAAAATGAAAATATCTCTCATTCTTTTTATTGTTAAAATCACCATAGCAATTTTTTTGAATAAACATAGAAAGTTTTGAACTGTTTTTTGAAAGTGTTTTTTAATTGTACTATACTGTAGTATATAGTACAGTATTTGCTTAAATTATTCTATTAAAAAGTAGAGAAAATATATGAAAATTCATTATTCTAATCAATAATTTTGAATGTTTTTTTAATTAATTGTATTTTATTAATCTGCAGCACAATCAGTATAAACTATAGTCTACATTTATAGGCTGCCCAGAGAGGTTGTGGAGTCTCCTTCTCTGGACATCTTCAAAACACACCTGGATGCCACCCTGTGCCACGTTCTCTAGCTGTCCCTGATGGAGTAGGGACCTGGACTAGATGATCTCTAGAGGTCCCTTCCAACCTTAACCATTCTGTGATTCTGTGACTCTTGGATACATGTGTTTAAAATAGAAAACAATTTTAAGTGGATTTTTGTTGATAAGGATTCATTTCATTTGGGATAAAATTTATTGAATATATAAATTCTACCTCTCACAAACCTGCTGAATTTACAAATTCCACAAATACTGATCATGCATCCTCCCTAAGCAGGTTCTTTATATTTTCCTAAGAATATAAAGTAAATACTGTCTAGCCTACTTTGTCTAAAATGTAGCTAGAGAAAGCACTCTGCTGTTTACGAAAAATGGAAAATTTTTGGTGGAAAGGCAAAGATGATGGCAAACTTGTCTTCGGTGACCACAAAATGACAAAGTTTCAGATGGCAGATCTTGAAAAGAGTTAGTAAAATGAACGTAGAATAAAAACCTTGCATGTCAGAAGTAACTGAGCTAAAATGCAAAAATGTAAGTACACAGTTAGATGCAGGTATAGGCTATCTGGTGGAAATACAGGGACTTTGCCCAAACATGTAGAAAATAAAATAAGAAAGCCAAAGTTCAGATGCAAATGAATCTAGAAATGGATGTAAAGGGAAAGAAGAGTTTCTATGCTTGTACTGTCAGCTAAAGGAAGACTCAGGAAAACTTTTTTCTAGTGATCAGTGAAGCAGGGACCTAGTGACAAAGGCAAAGCAACTGAATGCCTTCTGTGCCTCAGCCATTTTCTAGCAAGGTCTGCTTTTAGGCTTCACAGGTCCCTGTGCCTGGGAGGAGAAAGATCTGATGAACTAAAGATTGGTCAGCCAGGCCTAAGAGTCCAAGAAGGTTATGGAGCAAATCTTTCTAGAAGTCTGGTCATTGAGGACTGTGAGGTTGATTGATAGAAAATTGGAATAGAGAAGCTGTGGAACCTCTTAGCATACAGATATTTAAAACCTGAGCACCTGATCTAGTCTTGGAAATGAATCTAATTTGTAGTGGATTTTAGTTTTGTCAAGGACAGTTGAATCAGTCTCCAGAATATCTTTTTCAACAAAAAATGTATTCTAGGATTAAACAAACAAGATTAAACCAGAAGTTTTTCTTTTTCTTCTGCCCAGCGACACCTGTCTAACAAAACAAATATTGTAAAGAAATGAACACTATTCACTGCATTTTGTCTTTTTAGACAAATTTTCTGTCTATTCAAAACAGTCTTTACAATTCTACATCATTCTGATCTACATCAGCTTTGTTGCCAGTTCTTTGAGATTTGATCCTTTGACTGCAGATCACAGAGAAGTAAAATATCAAATGGAAAGATATCTGAAGGTTTATTACAAAATCTAAATAAGATTTTGGTTATTATTTCATGGTCAATCTTCTCCTTATTAAGGTATTTTCCAGCTCCAGAATGATTTAGATATGCTGTAGAATTGAAATGACAAATGTGAAATTAAATTTACTACTGGCAGGCTGTAATACAAATATGAACAGCTGTCTTGAAAATTGCAGACATTTTTCCCTTTTCCAAACTGCGCAGTCTACCAAAATATTTATACCAGTAAAAATGTAGTGGTTCGTTTTAAACAATCCATATTAAATAGGGCAAATAACATCAAATGTGTAATATTTGTATGAATCCAATACGCATTTTTGCAGTCCAGTTTAAGGATGTAAACTCAGGCTTTGCAATGACATTTTGTTTTCACCTCATTTGTGTTTGAGGACAAAAGACTGGAGCACAGGAGTAGTTAGTTGTCGAATTGTTGGGTAGAAAATATTAGGAACTTTGCTGTCTTCTGAGAATCAAAGTTTTATCAAGGCAAAGAGGGAAGAGTGAAAGCTCTTAGAAGACACGAGAGTAGGAACAGATCAAAAAAGGCCAAAGGAAGAGGAGGAATTTTCCTGTCTTTATTGCAGCTACAAACCTAAAACTAAGCAGACTTTACGCTTCTGACTCATGTGTTCTGCAAAATTATCTAGGTCCATCTTGATGTCGTTGCTTGTTAAGTGGAGGTATTTTCTCATTTACCATGACTATGGGATAATTTAAACAGTTTGATAATATTTCTTTGCCTATTTTTACTTTTTCATATTTTAACAATTGTTTTAACTTCTCAGTCTTGCAGGTTCCATTAATACTTTTCTTATTATGACAGTTGGAATATCTAATATGCAACCCTTCTGCACAACAGCAAAAAGAGTAATCTCTGTGCCTGTCTTCACTTGGGGGCAGGAAGAACTTTGCGAGGTAAAAGCTGCAAAGATGACCTTACAGTACCCCTCTTCACCAGAAAGCTGGGTTATGAATACAGAAGTACTCTGGCTGTGTTTAGGCTTTCCTGCTGGGACAAACACTGGCTTTTCGTGGATGAAGTGCCTCAGCAAAGAAAGCAGTACTCTGAAGAGAACAAGCCTTTCTCACACAGTTCGAATGCACAAGGGCTTGTTCTCTAACCTGGGACTCAAAAGAACTCTGTGGCACTAGGCAAAAGAACTCTAGGACTCTCTAGGACTGGATTTTCGCTTACATCCATTAAGTCAGAGGCTACAATTAAGGTCTCAACAAAATCTCAACAAAAAACAGGATTTTGAACTCTAATCAAAATGCTTCTATGCTTCTCTGTATACTCACTGCTTTAATACTATATCACCTCATCGAATTTTACAAATGCAAAGGCCATTGTATTTTTTAGAATCGCTGTTACCTTTAAAAGTAATTAAGATTTTTTTCAGTTCATTAAAAATAATTGTTCATGGGAAGTGAATGTTTTTTTTTGCTCTAAGTGTGAGATCTTTGTAATATCACTTTTCTGAGAGACCCTTAGGAGAGACTCTTCAGCATGACATGATCATGAGCTAAAAATGATGCTGTGCTCACAGTAGCTGTACAGCATCCTCTTTTAGAAAAAACACTTTGTTCACAGATTGCACACACACAGTAGAAAGTTTATTAGTTGAGTGCTACCTAAACTGTTCAAATCTGTATATAATACCCACAAAAAATAGTTCAAAGACCCCTCCTTAGGTGGATGCAGCTAGTTACTTTTGTGGCTTACAGAAAGTGAGAAGCAGACATAAGGGACCACAGAAAGTAAAGTTTAAGAAATAAGAAGATGCAAGACATTTATTGTCACAGTTTCAATACCATATGTTTGTGTCCTACCTGTGTGCGGGTATCTTGCGATTCCCTGCAATCAGGATAACGTCGCAGAGCTGCTGTTGCTTCAGGTAGCTCTCCATCTTCCTGAAGGTTTGCTCAGCATGGTGAACAGCCTGATAGAACTCCTCAGAGCTACTCGAATCCATGCCACATGGAGGTGATAAGGCTGCTGACAGTCTGCAAAAGACAAAAGAAATGCTGCGTTGATACCATGTGACCCCTTTTCACCTTTTTGCACACTTTAGAGGAAAATTGTTTTACAGAATTAAGCAAACTATTCAGTTACTTCTATAACTGTTTCATCGTATGCATAAACAAAGTAATAATAGAAAAAGCAATCCTTTCTTCCACTGCTTCTAAGAGTGTTTACTCAAGTTCATTTCAAAATTCACATCCATTTTGTACCACTTGAGAAAAAAAAAAACAAAACTAATCAACTTAACTGGTAATGAACTGGGAAAATTTCTGCAATAATAAATTAGACTTGCATTTTAATCAAAACTAATTAATGCAAAAAGAGTTTGGTCTCCTATGATGCCTACATTTTTAATAATCAGAAAAAAAATGGTAGGAGAATACTTTTTTTCTCATTATACAGCCATATTTTCTTAGTTCAAACTTATTTGGTGCAGCACTTTTGGTTCAAAACCTTTACTAAAATAAGGAACTGATTCAGCAAGCAACTAGCCCTCGAGAAAATCATATGCTTCCAAATACTCTATGACACAGAAAATACTCTCTTCTTTTACAAATATGTAACGATATTGTTTCAAATGAAAGATTTATTTTTCGCATGTATTTTGGTGCTGAAAATGAAGTATTTCATATATGATCATATCATTTCCCTCAATGAGTATATACATAATATATACAAATTATCTTATTAAACCAATAGAAGGTCATCGAAGTACCAGAGGATGTATTTTAAGGCCAGCGTATTGAATGACATTATCAAATAATTTAAATCAGTTTATGTGTATTCTAAGAGAAATATTAAAGAGAGTAGAGGAAAATTTGGTAATTTACAATAAATAAATAAAGCACTAGTTTCATTATATATGCTTTAAAATCACTGGGAATCATATTTGATATTCACTGGGAACTTTAGTGATATTAACAGATATGTAAAATAATATAATCTGCATTTCTGGTGCTGGAAACATTTGAAAAGGGCATAAAGATAATTAAAAATCAGCTATTAAAATTAAATACTCATATATTAAAAAAAAGTATTTATTGTTTGCTTCTGTCTTATCTAGACTCTAATATTGTTAAAAGGAAGCATTGCTACAGACCAACAATATATTTTTGGGTTAATTTTGTCCAAAGTTGTTCCAAGGACTCTGCTGCAATCATTGGAGGAGAGTCACCACAGGAAAGGAGGAAAGGCTGGCCCGGCTCCCTGCCACAGTCATTCCTATCTTTCTTAGAGCTCCTTTGAAGTGATGGTCTGCCAGTGGATGCCAGGTTGTAGGCCTGCATAACTGAGGATGGCCTGCAGGTATTTTTTAAAAGGAAACTCCTTCTTGCAAATTAGCACCTGTATATGGCACAGTATGGATTAAGGAGGGGAGGGGGTAGAAAGGTAGCAGAGTCGAATCTCTGTAAAATTATGACCTACATTAAATTCACTTGAATAGGATTAAACAAGATTCTGGGAAGTCATTAAATTATTAAGTATGGCAATTTCTATGATAGTAATGTTATAATATGTTTTAGCCTGAACCACTTATACTGGGTAGAAACTGAGACACTATAGCAAATTGGATTGACGAAACTTTACAAACCATAGTTCCACCACAGAAACATTTATTATTCAGGAGTTTAGAAAGCCATACTTTCTTCATTCTGTTACACTTTTTTTTAAAATTCAATTTAGTTTACACTGAATATCTCAAAAATTATTCTAAAGGTATAAAATAAACATATTTATGCTTCAGGGGACAGATGAGTGTACTTTCCTTTATGGTCTGTCAATCATGTTGAACAGAAATCCATGCTTGCTTTCATATATTTCTGAATTTTCAAGAAAGAGCAGCTCACTGTATGGACAGTGGGTAGGGATTTCATCTTGTCTCTCTCCCTCTTTTTTTAAAAAAAAACCTCTGTTTTATTGTAGGCCCGCAGAGACTTCAGTTCTTCCCTTTTATTGCTGAAGAATTAGAATGACAAGCAATATACAGGCTACAAAGAAGTGCCTAATAAACAAGTATGGTAGGGAAAAACAGACATATTTTTTCACTTCTTCTATGGAATTTAGAATTGATGACAGCAGCAATTCAGAGGTATATGACAGGAAAGAGCAGGTCTAAATAGGGTCATATTGTTTGCTACATTAGAATTTAGTGTTTAGACTCTAAGCCAGTTTATATTTAACCAGATAAGATACTAAACATGTCTCTTCTTGATTATTCAAAACATACTGCTCTCTTTAGGTCAAAGAAAGTGGAAATGCTCTGACTATATTTATACTTGTTTTATACACCTGAGGTGAGCCTAGGTTATTTTGTTCTTGAACCACTACAGACTATATTTGCCACAATTTCTGTTCTCTTTCATGCTTGCCATTTATAAACAATGCTTTCCACCCTCAGACTTATCCATATATCTTACAGTTAACAAATGCCTACTGGAAAATCAAACCCTGAAGGCTCAGCATATAATCCTGAAAAATGGCAAGTATTCAGCTTTTTTTTTTTTTTTTTTTACATTTTATTTCATTTATGAGCAAGTGGAGATAGAAAGTCTGCTTCTTATCCTTTTCAGAAGCAATACCCTTTACATTTTTTCTGTTTACGCAATACTTCAAATTCACCCAGCAGCTTGTTAATACAGGAATTAGTTAAAAAGCTTCAAACAGCAAATAACAGTTATTTTGTACCATCTTACTAAATGCATTTATAAATAACTATGAAAAATTAAAAAAAAAAAAAGAGTTTGCATTTTTGTTGTTGTTTTAATGCAAGCAACTGTGGAAGAATTGCTTGAAAGGGGCAACTTAGAGAAAGACTAGGGCCTAACAGAAGTTCTGACATTGCAGAGCATGCTTGGGGTGATACACAGTTGCCACTTCCAGGATGGTTGGTAGGCACGGACTCAGCTCCTCCACGGTTCCCTGGGCAGCACAATCTGCCCTCTTCGCAGCTGCAAAGGGGAGTAACGGAGGATGGAGCGGGGTGAAGGCACCGCGGCCAAACTCTGTTGCACTCCCTGTGCTGGGCTGCTGATAAGCCGCACAGTGGCTGTCTAATGAGAGATATACGATAACATGTCCAGGGCTGAGCCAGTAAAGGTGGCAAATCACTCCTTTCAGATGAACTTTGGTTGAACTTTGCTCATTATAATGTCAAAACACACCTCCATCCCAAAAATTACCTGCCTCCGAGGTACGACCACTCCTCACTGAGCATGCGCTCTAGATTTTTGATTTACTGTACCTTTAAATGAAAGCGAGAAACTTTTTCACTAATCAATAACAATATTAAGTATGACTCTAGTCACTCAAGCTCCACCTGAATGTAAAGAAAAGTATAAAAGGTGAACTAAGGATGAAAACTGGGAAGGAAGAAACCATCGTAACTCTTGGGTCAGTCAACAGGCTGAGCCCCCTTCCCTCCCCTTGGACTGGAACGCCGCCTGAGGAGACTCAAGACTGAGAGCCCTCTCCCATCTTCTGGGGTGAGTGATGATTGCACATTTGTACATCAAAGCTAGCTAAAAAACCTATTCTCAAGTAGAGAATTTCCTGTACTGACACCCGAAACCTGCTTTGTAAATGTTGCATTTGAATAAATCATACTGTTTGTGAACTCGAGTACTTGTTTGGAGGTGTGTTTGGACCTCCAGTTGACAGACTGTTCATGAATCCAATACTGCCAGAGTCGAGCTTATAGTTGATCACACTATTTGGGAACTCAATTCACTCCTAGGAAGGCGATCAGACCTACAGTCTACAGGCTGTTGGTGAATCCGATACTGCCTGAGTTGGCCATATAGCTAACAGAGCATTTGATATCTCCTTCCCCCGCCACCACCACGGCTTTCAAACTGCAACATTTTGCAGCAACCTGAGCTCATATCCAGCGAGACACTTATAAGTATATAATATATATTTTTATATATATTATATATTTATATATTTTATATATATTATATATATATATATCAAGGTTCCCTAAATCAATCTTTCAAAACTTGGTTTTTATACCTTGTTTTTTGTACCTTCATGCCTCAAAAATAGATAAACTACTCTGTAACCAGTGAACAGGACAGACTCCAGATGGGCTTCATCTATAATCTCTCTTAGTTGTCAAGAGCAAAACCTAAACTTATTGTGGGAATATCAATTGTTCGGGAATTGTTCACTCTAGAATACTTTCTATGTCTAAACAATTTGGTTACTAGTAAAGACATAAGAAGACTAAACATTTTACAAGTTTATGACAATTCTGCTGAAGGGTGATACTATAAGGATGAGAATATTTAAAGGGCCACAAATACTATAATCTTTGGAAAAGATCAATAGATTTTTTTTTTAGTGAAATGGTAAAACAAATGAAGATCACATAAAATAAAAAAAATAAAAAGAAGAAGATGGAAAAGAAAAAAGAGAACACCGCAGAATAATCTTCATAAGTCTGGACCACATGCTCAGCATGCTGTCCTCAAAAAAGAAATGGTTAAAAAAACAGCCTGAAAGTGTTGATGAGGAAGTTCATCCTTCAAGCTTTATGGATGTTAAAGATTAAAAATGCAAGAAAAGCTTAACTCTGAGGATGTAGCACATCTGACCGTACAGTACTCTCCTTTTCTTTGAAAAAAAAAAATTCAAATAGAACATTAATGTCATCTGTAATCAGCTCTTAATTCTTTGAAAGAAAATGAGTGCAAACCAATGCTCCCTTAATCATGAATAAAATCTTAATATTTTTTTCTGATCTAAAAAGGCATCTCCCAAACAGGAGATGCTTCTCCAGTTATTCCAAATGTCAAGCTGTAGGACCAATGTCTCTTCTTATAGATGGGGAAATGGGTGTATTGGTTCTGTCCCACTCCAATTAAGTAGGAAGGAAAAGGCACTCTACCAAAACTCTCCTGGGATTGGCCATACTTAACAATCTTTTAGACCTTTGAGATTAGATTCAAGTAGGACACAGTTTAATCTTCAAAGGATATGTTGATTAAATACCTGTTAATACCCTGCTATTACTATGTAGATACTTAGTCAGCATTCCACCTGAACCTTGTACAGTTGTTCATTCTTATAGATAGTGATTACAAGAATATGCCACTCAGGTTCAATTATTTCTCACTGATATCACACATGAATAAAATATGACACAAAGAAAACAGTTTACAAGAATGTTAAAAGTTAGTGAGAAAATGTTAGCAGTAAAAGGACCGACTTAATCACAGAATCACAGAAGGTTTGATGTTGGAAGAGATTTCTGGAGATCCTATAATTCAACCCCTCTGCACAAGCAGGATCAAACAGCATTTTTCCAAAGATGGTATCTGAATGGCTTTTAAATATCTCAGAGGAAGGAGACTCTGCAACCTCACTGGTTGTCTGTAGCTTTCTTCTCTGGAAAGTAGTTAGTAAAGTTACAAAGGTGTGAACATAGCAGTTTTCTACAGTTACATACCTCTGTAATTAAACCATATTGTCAATAAGTTACAAAGAAAAAAATATATAATTTTGGAATGACAGGTGAGAAACTTCATAAAACTTGAAACTATACCACATTTACTACATAAACGGGATTACAGGATTAGTTAGAAATTAGCATATATTACTAGGCAAATATCTCTTGTCAATACCTCAGGAGAAAAATATATCCAGATTGCCAACTAAAGGGTTATTATTTTGCTATTTATAACTAGCGAAAGCATATAAAAAAATCATTGAGTGAAAAAAAAGTCTCAAAATCTTTGTCCTCTAAAGATTGCTCATTGATCACTTAGCATTCAATAATTTGCTGTAAAACTGCAGTTAAGGCTAAGTACATCTTACTAAAACTAAGATGTACTGTTAAAGTCATGACTTTCATCAGTGATTGCTTGAAAAACACAATAGGGCAAGTTCTGCTTTTACATCACTTATTAGAGCAACAGTAGAACTGATGAAACTGATGTTTTTCAGTCTTCTATCAAGAATTATATCCATGACTGAGAGTTCTACCCATAATATGAGATTATTATGCATTTCCTTCTTGAAAGACAGAGTTGTTTAGAAGGGCCAGGTAAAAAATATTCAAAATTAAGTTCAGAGATGAATAATTGTTTACTCAAAAAATCCTTTTGTATATGAAAATATTTTTAAACACGATTCCGTACATATAAATTCTCTGTTCTTCTATAGATAAATCTGTATAATATGTAACGTGAGGTGTTGATTCCTCTAGAATCAACAGGATCAGATGAGTTGCAACATAACTTATTCCCTGGAACATATAAGGTGAGTAGAAGTCATTCATCTACCATTCTCCATTTCCCCTTTATTTTTTGTGATATTCATCTACCGATAACAAGAACCTTTGACTTCTCATGCACAACTTTGATTTACCTTCACATCTCACAGTAAAACACTTACCATACTTCTGGTAATTTACAAACAAGCTATAATTAAGTTATATAAAAGGTGAAATGACAGAAGGGAGAATGGATTTCTAGCCAAGGCAGTGGCATTGGATTTTAATAATATTAGCTACCAGTTTGTCATGTGGTCTTAGACAAATTGTCTGAACAGTCCTTCCTTTCCTTTGCAGGAAATGTATTCAGTCAGAAAGTGTATTCAGTATTCAGTTAGAAAGGGTGTTTTTCCTCTCTAGGTGCAAACATGCTATCTTGCAACACTGTCATTTGACAAGGTTAAATAAAACAAAGGTTATAAATCGTCCTAAACAGCACAATTAAACACTCATATTTTTTTATTGAAAACTTTGTTTTAATTAGATCCATTTATGAAGAATGTTATAAATTACATTCTCGTGAAAACATAATACAATATGCTATTTCAATACAGGCTTTTCTTAGAAAAGTGCTAGTCCTGTGCTGCTAACAGGGACCTTCATGCTCTATAGTGGCTATTCTGAAAGACAAAATGAAAGCAAGTCTAGACAGAAATGGTGCTATTATTAACAGAAAGACATTTCATATATTCTTCCAAAGAAAGGAGTTGTTAGCAATTTTCTTGCTTAAGTTATGCAAAATTCTCATTCCTTTAGTAAAACAGCAAATTTGCAGAAGTGACTATACTACTCTACTTAGTGATTCATATATTAATTTATTCACATTGTGTTTTTCTTTTTTTATTATTGTAAGAATGTCAGGTTTCATTTTAATAGCTCTCAAGATACCTGACTTTATTTGTATAAATGGATAACTCGTTCATACATTCTTTTAGATTTTGATAATTAATGACTGAAGGTTCCCAGCCCCTTACACAATTTAAACTGGAAGGGATGCCAGAACTATTGTTTCTTTCCTTCTCTCAATGGGAAAAGAATATATATATTTCTTTCTCCAGCTAGTTTTTTCTCGCTCCTCACTTTCTCATCCCCCCCTCTCACTCTTTTTCTCAGCATAATTATGTGTTAAGTGCAGACTGGAAAACCTCAGTTCATAGTAAGAGATCTGACTGGGATAGCATAAGAGAAAAGAATGAAGATCTAGTGGCATGAGAAACTTTAAAAAAGGGAGAAAGAGACTGCATACCCTTCACCATTTAATATTCCTTTTTTTTTTTTTTTGTCCCTAACAAATTCACCAAATTATGACTACTAAGTAATAGATAAAAGAACACAAAACACTTTTTCTCCTGACAGCTGAGCTACCTTGCTGTACCTGAGGCACTGAATATTTTGTGTGTGTTCTGCACAACCTTCATCAATCAAAGTAAGATTTTACTTTTAATTAATCTTCTTTCATTTTCACGGGTTATTATCTATTCCTAAATTTAAAAAATGGTTCTTTTCCAAATCTATATGCTATTTTATTCTAAGTCTGTGAAATTCGATTAAAGCTTCTTACTGTTTCTTTTCTTCAAGTCAAAACATAATAATTTGTTGCAGTATATCATTGCAGAAGATTCTTTCCTACTGAAAATTGGTCTCATTATCCTTCCTGAAACTCATTCCAGAACAAAGATTATCCTTTTATAAGCTCTACTTCAAGTTTCTGTCACCTATGTAAATCCATAACAAACTTTTGATGGAGATCTGAGGACTTTTTAAGTTCTTAATGCCAGCCAACAACAGGAGCCTGACAGCTATAGCACTCACTAATTGTATAGATACAAACCACTGACATGAGTATCTTAACAGGCCTCGTATTTCCTGCATCAGTTAAGCTTTTTCTCCATGTCTTTGACCTGTCTGCCTCTAAATAGTCTTGCCATGCAGCAGCAGAGAAAAGATGATGCCTGTCTGCTAGACGGCTTCCTCCTCCACATAGCTAACAGTGTGCTGTTACACTGACCTTTCATTTCTGCATGCCTATGCAGAGGGTGTACTTCCACTTCCACACCTAGCAATACATAGACATATTTAAATGACTTGGAAACTTATTGGTATAATTTCTGTAATATGTCTGTAATATATTCTTTTATGTTCTTTTTTTTTTTTTTTGTTCACATTTCTAGAGGAGCTTTTACTCATTTTGTATGTCACTGTCTGAATTTATTTTGTAAATCTTGAGAGAAACTGGAAACAGAGACCTTAACAAGGAAATGGTACAATGTATACAAATCTGTACAACAAATTACTTGACTAGAGGAAGCGAGTCATTCTTCTTGAAAGTAAAACCCAGGAAAAATGTCACAGTAGATCTTGGTTTCTAAATATTTATTTAGTTGAAGAACACAACTGAGAAGCATAGCCACTTTTTTCAGAAGTTACTAATAGCAGGGTTTATTTTTAGCTGAAGATCTCCTTCATTAGTATATTAGATCATGACTTAGCCACTCTGCATTCCTCCTTTCATTCGTTCATTATAAGACAAGTAGACAAAATCTATACCACAATAAATAAGAATTGCCTCAGACCATATTTAAGAAGACTACTGCTTCTTCAAGTATATATTAATTGCTACTGCCTTTCCAGATCCACCAAAATCACTGCTCTCATCCACCATTCATTTTAAGTTAATTATAACTTGGACTCCAAGAAGAAAGAGCAAATAAATAAATCTGCAACACTGCACAAGTTAAATTCTTTGTATTTTCCAGATAGCTACTTTTACTTCAGAAAAATAGAAGTGTTGATTTATGGTATTCTAAATCTCTTAAGACAGTCAAATATATATATATATATATATATAAATAAAAAAGAAATGTTAACACATTGGATAAGCATTGTACATTTACAGTACATTCATACTTTAATTAACCAATTGTTATTGGAGCAGGGGAACACCCTCTTTAATGTGAGGACAGAATTTCATTATATTTTTTCATATTTTGATTAAATATTTCTCCTATCAATTAATTAATGCAGCAAATACGAAATTCATGAGGTAAGTTGGATGAGAGAGAACTTTCTCCCTCTGTGGAAACTGAGGTGAGAGTTACTTACTGGAAAGTTTGAGACAATGTGTAGACACATTACATATGAGGCTAATATTGCTGGCCTGATGTGTTAGACTGGAGATATACTTCTTGCATGTGCTAAATGCTCATAATTACTCATTTATGCAGTTGAGAAGCAGCAATAAGCAAATGGGGATAGGTGGAATCTGAAAAATGGATGCAGTAACAGGAGTGAGAGAGGGGTTTCCTTTCCACTTCTTAATAACAAAAGTTGAAGACATCATGCTTTGTACTACAGTGTATCATTGGTTAAGCAGCATCAGCAGTACAAGCTTAGGAGGACAGATCTGCTGCAGTACAGACCTTCCCATCTTCTTTGATGCCAAGTGGCTATGGAGGCTCATTCCAGATAATGATCTACCCTGAGTCTTTTTGAATTTCTTAAGAGCTCAGACATAGCATAATAAAATAGATTTCCTATAAAGTCAAAATAATTCTCTTATCCCCCAATGTCACTTTATACCAGTGTGCTGGCACTTTATCAATCTGCTATAAAAGTGGATTGAGTTTGAGTCTGATGATAACAATGAATGAATGAATATTGTTATATATGGTCCATCTTAGTAGAATTTGTAGAGGAAAGAGGTGGCTAGTCTACCTTTCAAGGTGTTAGAAAGAGATTTGGGTCACATGTCTGGTACCAGCTCTGGTCCTCAGAAATAAAAAATAGCCTTTTGGTAAGGCTAGTTATAATTGAAAGCTCTTTTTTTTTTTTCTTTCCAAGACTATTCTTTTGATGGATAGTGAAAACTATTTAACACACAAAAACCAGTAGCAATAAAATTAACATTGATAGGATAACTAACTTTGATTAATTTAATAAATAAGAAGCCTTGCTGAGCATTTCAGAATAATTCCTTCAGAATAAAAAAAAATAAAATAAAATAAGCATTATTCACCAATTTTACTTTTTTACAGTTTCATGTAATTCAAAGCACTTAGTCAGGGGCACCATGAGGCATTATGAGTTCCAATTATAGTGAATATGATTTTAAGTTGAATGGTTTATTAAAGAGAATATATCCAAGGTAAAAGGTTCATAGGTAAAAGTAAAAATGTGCTTGATAACAGGGCCTTACTGATTTTTACAGACTGGACAAAATAACAATTGTTGACAATGTAATTATTTCAGTTTATGAAAACATAAATGCAATTGTATTGTATTGACTTTAATATCTGAGTTTTATCATTAAAATAGTTAATATTAATTAATTCCCTATATATACGACAGAAATACATGACAAAACCATAAAAGAGTGGAACTGGGAAATGACTTTGATATCTATAGTGCCAAAGGTAGAGTAATTAAAGAGGATCGTTTCAGACTGAAGTTAACAAGAAGCTGACATGAGATAGCATTTTACTTCAGACGTTATGCATATAAAACAACCTGTGCTTTTATCGCCATTTCCTATTTATTCATATATCTCCACCTAAATGAGAGTTTTATACATGTAGGAATTGAAAATTGTACACACACAGTTTTATGAATCAAACATCACTCAATATACTATAAAGAGGAAGCTACCTATAGGTAGCTGTACCTGTTTGGGGTGTGCTTGCATGTTATGTGACCACCCACTGATCCCTTTCTTTAAAATTGCTTTTGCTTCCTTCCTTGAAATAATGCTCTATTTTCTGAGGAAATGGCCTGCATTTATACTTAAAAGAGGTTTTAGTGTCATATGTAACTACCTTGACATGACAAATGACCATATCTGTATGGCTAAGCTGAGTAAATTAGTTGACATAGTTACTTATTCAGAGGGTGTGCACAAATAAATACAGGGATACAGATCTCTTTTATTAAGAGGTTCTTGCTTCCAGTATTTAATTTATGATGTAGGTACTTTATGCAAAAAGCAATTACATATCTGAATGAAGGTAATGACATACAAAACGGGACAAGTGAGTATTGCATTACTGTTGCATTTAGCCTGCTGGCTGATGTTTCACAGCAGAGGTAACATGCCACAGCTTAAAGCCCCTGGTGACCTCAGTGGAAATCATGCCAAAGACCATGAGAAAGTGCAATTTCAGAAATCCCAGCTTAAAATTCTGGCAGGAATAACTAGTGTGCTGGGAAGGATGCGACAACATGTGTACAGAGACAGCAACACTTATGAGCTGTACAACTGATGCTTCAAGCAATGACCAGCAAGAGTCAGGGAGCTGGCACTGCATTCAGCAACAGCCTCTGAGGTTTAGTTTGGACCTGTCGCACATCTTTGGGATGACATTCACAGATTTTATGATACTGACATGCCTTCCTGCATCTGCAAGCCACTGAGAGAGACACATCTGAAATAAAGGTGTAAAACGTAGACCATTTTGCCACATTGTTTTGAAATGCAAATATATTCTTTGCTTATTTCAGCTACACCAAGTAAGATCGACAATTTGTTGGATCCTGTATGAGATGAATGTAATGGTTTCATCTTCTACACTAGGCAATCACTACAGTCCTGGGAATTGAATCCGCAAGTGATTTAAGACTAGATCTTACACAAGAATTATCTCCTATTAACCCTACATATACCCAAACTATAGTCTTCATAGCATATTCAATATGAAAGTATAATGTCTTTCTCATACACATGCATGATAGGACAAAATCTAGCTACTAATTTTGTTTTGGTCTATCTATATTAGAAACACAATTACCTATAGGCTGCGAGAATAGGAAATGAGTGATTTCATGGATGCCTATCTGTAGTTCTAGGGCTCTGAACCGCAGGCCAAAGTAAGAGTTGGCTTACAGCTGAATATGGCTCTGCCTTTGTAGAAGTACACCGAACTCGCCTGCAAATTGCTCATGCTAACTCGCATGAAGGCCCGCCAGGCTGCTTACGCCACCCTGCACATAGGCTGATAAAATTGTAGCTTGTATAGGCTCTTGGGCAAGTGTTTTCAATCCTGAAGAGATCTCTCTCATTCGGGGCCTGGACTATGGCCACGTCCTGGTCCCAGGTGATAGGGAAAGTATGCCATGCTGGCTGTTACCGCTCACGAAGAGAATACAAGTTATCATGATTTGCTGATTTGGCTCTGTAAAAGCTGGACCCTCTTGCTGTGACTTTGGAGACCTTGCTAACAGGTGGACACATTGCGTAAGACCTCCCTGTTGCTGGGAGGGTTCTCCAAGTCCTCGCTGAAACAGGGGCTCTCCAGTGACTGCGGATCTGGATGATGGTAAAATATTTAGGTAAGATATCTAGTTAGTGATGTATCTTTTTCTTAATTGCTATTCTCTTGCTTGTATAGTAATGGTTAAGTGCATTACCTTGCTTGTTTTGTCTGTAGTTAGAACCCAGTGCATAATAAGATTATTGCTTTGTTAGGTGTATCCTTTCATTTCTGTATTATTTCATATTAATAATAAACACGACCATTCTTTCCCTTGGTGCTTGGTTCTTTCCGTGGCCCTCACTCTGCCGTTGATTTGGGGAAACACTATCAAAACCTATGAATCAAAAAGTATGTGGACATATATGCAGTTTAAATACTGGCCCTAATTTGGAAAACTGCAGGTGTCAAAAATCTACCCAAAGCCACATTATTAAGTACAGTTACATAAGGCTATAGGGCAATATGTGGCATAATTAGTGATTACCTTATAGAACAAAAAGAGTATGAATGTTTATTGTAACCATTACAGCAAAAGTTCCATGTAACTTTTTGTGATTTTAAATTTTCTTATATATTTTATCCACTGAAAGCGAATAGCCAAACCTAGAGTTCAGATTTTCTTTTTGTTCAAGAAAAATTAAATTTCACCCTGCAGAAGTAGAGGAGGAATCAAGCCTGCATTGAGCCAATGAGCAAAAGCCAAGGCAACTCACCTCTTTTTCTTTAGAGCATTTATACAAAGCATGTGCAAAGGTATTATAAAATGCATGAATTTTTAATTTATTTTAAGGAGTTACAGGAAGGAGACAGTCTTGCCTTCCATGTAGAAGAGGACATTTCCAGGAATACATATGAAAAAAGACAAGATTTAATGAACACATGGCCTGTATCGGCTAATTTATGAGGACTTCTCAGTGTTCAGCTTTGATGGATCTTATTTTGTACTAGTTTAACTTTCTCATTAGTTTAACTAGTTTAATATCCTAGATATTTCTTTTAAGAGCGACTACTCAGTATTCAAGCATTTCAGTATCTAACATAGCAACAGAGTAGTCTCTTCTAGAAGCTGGGCTGAAAGGGTGAGAATAGAAAATTTCACATTTCTGAACTGGGTTTGCATATACTTTCCATTTAATGAACAACTACCTGTGTGAAGCAGAGTTTTCAAAAGAAAATTATATGAATGCTGAGATTCTTGCTTATGCCTCTGATTTTTTTACTTTTACTTTACTTAGTACTTTTATATATATA
>NW_010586779.1:1077284-1100804 GCF_000705375.1 Tinamus guttatus
GTAGAGGAAGATTGGGTCAGAGAGCACCTAAGGAAACTCGATACACACAAATCCATGGGCCCTGACGGGATGCACCCCAGAGTTCTGTGTGAGCTGGCGGATGCCATAGCTAAGGCACTCTCCATAATATTTGAAAGATCCTGGAGAACGGGGGAGGTGCCAGGGGACTGGAAGAAGGCCAATGTCACGCCAGTCTTCAAAAAAGGCAAGAAAAAGGACCCAGGCAACTACAGGCCAGTGAGCCTCACCTCCGTCCCCAGAAGGTGATGGAATGGCTCATACTGGCTGTTGTCTCCAGGCACATGGAGGACAAGAAGGGGCTCAAGAGGAGTCAGCATGGAGGGGAAATCATGCTTGACTAACCTGATAGCCTTCTATGATGGAATGACCAGCTGGATAGATGAGGGGAGAGCGGTGGATGTTGCCTATCTTGACTTCACCAAGGCTTTTGACACCGTCCTTCACAGCATCCTCTCGGGCAAGCTCCAGAAGTATGGGATAAATGAGTGCACAGTGAGGTGGATTAGGAACTGGCTGGATGGCAGAGCTCAGAGTGGGGTGATCAGCGGTGTGGAGTCTAGTTGGAGGCCTGTAGCTAGTGGTGTCCCCCAGGGGTCAATCCTCAGTCCAGTCCTGTTCAATTTATTCACCAATGACCTGGATGAAGGCACAGAGTGCTCTCTCAGCAAGTTTGCTGATGATACCAAACTGGGAGGAGTAGCCGATACCCCAGAGGGCTGCCCTGCCATCCAAAGGAACCTGAACAGACTGAACAACTGGGCGGTGAAAAACCTCTTGCAATTCAGCAAGGCCAAGTGCAAGGTTCTGCACCTGGGGAGGAATAACCCCAGACACCAGTACAGGCTGGGGACGATCCTGCCCCTCTACTCAGCCCTGGTGAGGCCGCATCTGGAGTATCGTGTCCGGTTCTGGGCTCCACAGTACAAGAGGGATGTGGAGCTGCTGGAGAGAGTCCAGCGCAGGGCTACGAGGATGATCAGGGGCCTGGGACATCTGCCCCATGAGGAGAGGCTGAGGGAGCTGGGCCTGTTCAGCCTGGAGAAGAGAAGGCTGAGAGGGGATCTGATCAGTGTCTATAAGTACCTCAAGGTCAGCAGTGAGGAGGATGGTGCTGGCCTCTTTTCACTGGTGGCCACCAACACAACTAGAGGAAATGGCCACAAACTGAAGCATCAAAAGTTCCACAGGAACTTAAGGAAAAATGTCTTGACAGTGAGGGTGACAGAGCACTGGAACAAGCTGCCCAGAGAGGTTGTGGAGTCTTCTTCTCTGGAGATCTTCCAAACCCGCTTGGATGTGGTCCTGTGCCACGTGCTCTAGGTGACCCTGCGTGTGCAGGGGGGTTGGACTGGATGACCTCTAGAGGTCCCTTCCAACCTTAAGCATTCTATGATTCTATGATTCTATGGAGCAAATAAGGTGGTGAACTTCGGCGTCTTTTCTACAGATTTTGAGTGAGCATTATAGAGCAATTAAGACTGAATATTCTGCAGGGATACTCAAACAGTTATTACTTAACAAACATGACGAAATGAAGTACAGCTATGTATGAGACTGGCTCATTAATGAATTATACCTGCCATTTGAATACCTGGTTTTTCAAATAAAAAAAATAATATGTTCATTCATACTGATTTGCAGGTTTCAGACATCTGTGATATTCAGACCTCTGTCAGATATGCATTACACCACTGACAGATCACAGACTTCCAAGAAGTCATATTTAATTGACTCTTTTCCATTGTGCTGGACATAATTCATCTCTGTCAGGAAAAAAAAAAAAAAAAAAAACCATTCTTTTGTTCTATAGTGATATGAAATCTCTTGGCTATAACATATAAGTGCAACATACTGCAACATATGATGTATTCCTCCTGACAAGACACCTTCACTATTTAGAACAATGTCATTGACAAGACATATCCAGAGTTTATTTCAAAGGCAGATGTCATCCTTTATTAAAAGACAGTCTAGGCATTTGAAGTCCTTCCAAACTTGCGCTTATTTAATATGTCTGGAAAAGTCTAATTGACCACTAGACCACCTAAAACTCTGGATATTTTAACTTCTAAAAGTTACACTTGTCATTATATTTTGTCTTGATATCAAATTTAACTTTATGAAAGTGATACTTCACAACTTTATTTACTTTTTAAGAAATTATTGTGCCATCTTCCTTAAGCAAATAGTAGCATTTTTACTTTTATGTCTTTAATTTAATGTATATGTATTATTATGTCATAATATACATCTGGATTTGCACAAGTACATATTTAGAAAAGTATATATCTACCTGATATTGTTCTAAAAAAGACTGTTTTCTCCCTTTCCCTGCCCCAAAAGCGCTTTTTCTAATTTATGTGAAAAGTAGTTGAAATAGAAAAAACACTTTATTGTATAATTTCACATGCACATCAGAGTATAATAATAATAAGGAATTCATTTAATCCATTAACTTACTTAGAAAAAATTATACAAGAAAGGATTGCTAACTCTATGATAAGAAAACCCTAGTGCTTCTTAAGAACAGTTTAAATTAAAAATAAACTTAATAACACTCCATGTTTTTTACGTCACAAATCATTCATCACAAATTTACTCCAATACTTTCCATTCTTACATACTTGATGATTGTATGTCCTATTTTTGTAGTGTTATATTTAAGATAGAACTGTAATATTTGAAGATATTTTAGTTCTAATACTAAAAGGTGTTTTAACTTTTAAAATGAAAGGAGAAATTTTGCCAAATAGAAAGCAAGTATAAAAGCTAGTGAGGACATCCTAATATGCACAGAAGGGGGAAAATATAATGTATTTGACACAAATAATAGTAAAAAGAGGACAATAGGCAGCTTGAGTGGAAAATAATTTTAAAAAATCAATTAAAATAATTAATGAGAATTATGAAAAGAGACATTTGATTTTGCTTCGCTGACCATAGACTATTCATATAGTTGCTTAATAAAATATATGAACAGTTATTATTGGAAAACTTCCAGAAAAGAAGGCTTATTACTGAGACTAATCATTAGGATAAGCCAGATTTTCTCTAGTATTTAATGATGTTCCTCATGCAAGAGAAAAAGTTTTATCAACATAGCATTAAGACCCCTTAACTCCTTTAGTGTTTAAGGCACTGCCGTACCTTGAGACAGGAAAGCTACAGGCTGGATTTCCTTCAAACATGGTAGATACCTAACCCTGGACATTCCACTTTTCACACATTTGACAAACTATTAAATTAGGACAGAAGGGGGTTGGGCTCATCTGGAGAGCCCAAACACTTTCTTTCCTAGTGTTTTCCTTAAACTATAATTCATTAGATATTTGTTGCAGATCTTATACATAAACAAACATATTTATGTATACACACAGATGGAGATATATAATCAGCCAAAGTTTCTGCCTACCTGATTTTTGATTGAGATATTAATTGATATTTTTAGTACACATTATTCTGTTAGATGTAAGCAAATTATGTTTTAAACTCAAGACAAAGATTAACGAATACAAAAAGAAGGCAGATTCAATCCTGTTAATTGTGCTAACAGTACTGCAAAGCCACACATACAGGAGCAATTGTATAAGATCAGTCATCTTCTGTGAAATTTCAAGTGATTTGCAGCCAAGTGCACTTATTTCACACACATTTTGCATAATAATTAGGACCACAGCTGTTGAAGCATGGCTTTGTGACCACCTCTAGAGTGGACTGCTGTAATTAGTTATTCTTTGGGATACTTTTTAAGGAAAGCAAAAATATCCAAGGATAGGCAGCATGCTGTGACCTGACTGCTCTCTGAACTTTATTGTCTGCTTATTGAGTTCCCTGTACAGCTCAAGATGTTAGTCTCGAGGATTGTATGGCTAAAATGTTAATTCTTGAAAGATATCAGCAATCCACTCTATGTTGATTCAGCCAAAAACAGCCAATAAACTCATACTAGCAGTATCTACATTTGATTTTATGTCAAGCTATTATTAACCAGAGATGTTTGCCCACTTACTGGCAAAAAACAAATGAGAAGGTTTCATACAGTGCATTTGTATATGTATGACCCATTTATAAGGGGCATAAATATTTGTGCTTCTGAATGCTTTGATTTTTGTTACACTTGAAGATAAAACAGGTGAAGATGTAGTATCATCTAACCATAGCAATCATATCATGACTTTATATGATCTCTTTTATTAATTGACTAATTTTATAACTTTCTCCTGCTCTGAAATTCAGGCAATGGGCTTACCAAGTTTGTCTTTCTACCAAATAAAAATATTACCTAGATTTTAGGCATTCCCTGTATTTATTTCATGCATATCACTACATATCACTGTATTTATTTTATGTTGGCATTGGCCTCAACATATAAAGTGGTATATCCAAAATCAACTTGCTGGTTGCTAATAAATAAATAAATAAAATAACAGTAAATGCCAGAAGCAATCAGCTGGCATTAGGTAATAACATCTTTCTTGAAAACAATCTGATTTAGGTAACTAAATGTAAGAAATTATAATAGTTGCATGGTATTCTTTTTAGCATTCCCCTGTTTTCTTTACTGAAAACTTGATGAAAAAGCTTAATTATAATAACATTAAACTTTCACATGCCATAATTATATCCAGAATATCATAATTATATTTGGAACAATATATTTGTTTTGTCTTGAAAAGCCTTCTGTTTCATTGTGGCTTAAGGTGAGAATCAACAGGATTTTGTTTTTTTGTCAGGAAGATGCACTGTATTTAGAAAGTTCTTTGGGGGTGTTCTGCTGAAAGAAGAAGGATTTGTCTAAACTGTCATGTTTTATATTCTTGAAGACCTTGTGTTCAAACATACTGGCAGATTTTTCTGAACTGCAGACAAACTAGTTTAAAAGCCAACAGACAGCAGCTTAAGTACATTAAGGTGAGGAGTTAATTTAAAGAGAAGTAATATCAATAATGTATTAGAAAATATTTTAAAAAATCACATTTTATTCACAAAAAAAAGACTATTAGATTAGTTTATGCACTCTATCCTGGTAAAAATAGCCTCATATATGTGGATAGATACCACTTTATAGGCACCTTGTCCTTTTCCATATAGGAAACCTCTAAGTACATTTTACCTCTAAATTTCATTCACTATAGATCCTTGGAAGAACATTTATCTTAATTTTTTTTAAAGAGGACAATGTTACTTTTTTATTTTATTAGACAGAAATTATACATAAAGCAATTCTACTCTGAAGCATAAGAGATGTGCATTCAATCTTTGGTAGTTTTTGTCTTATAAATTATGCTTGAAATACAAGCCACTATTTTTCAATCTAAAACTGGGGAAAAAAAATATTTTCTTTGATAAAAAGCTCAAGCAAAACCAAATCCCTCCTTGTTCCAATAACAATAAAAATTTATCTCAATTTCTTACATAAATACATATCCATCAACATGCTAATTAGGCTATAGTATTTAAGTTCATACACCAAATCCTCAAGTATTCTTAGAGTCAATTTCAAGAAAAGTGATTTTATATCAAACTTTAAGATTAGCTTTACTTGTTACTTAAGATTAGCTTAACATGCATTTCACGCTGAAAATTTCTTAACATCGAATTCTAATAATCGGTAGAACAGATTTTTAATCCCTTGGAGCCAGTGCAATCTTCTCATCAAGATCTATTATGCTGTTCAGAAGCATAAGTCGCAGATGGTATAAGAAATGACCTCTGAAGATCTTAGAGAAGTTTTCTGCCATTTCCTAGTTGAAATCAATGTGATCCCTTCTTTTTATTCCTGGAAATATTGTCTCAGCCTTATATCTTGTTTTAGACATATCTTATTTAAATTGTGCAAATGAGCTCAACAAGGCAGGTGATTCACCTTTAATACCAGAGATCTAGTAAAATTCTGCTTCAGGTGTGAACAAAGTCTAAGAGAATAAGTCAGAGTTAGGTACAATCAATCACAGATATTACAAAATGCCTAACTTCAGAAGTGAGATGAACAAAGTGTCCTATATTTTTATAGATGGAGGAGGGAAAGACAAATAACCTTGCTGGTTTATAACAGCTGCTAACCAAGCCATCAGTGAGTACCAATGAAAGGAATAAGACCAAATTTCTTCATATTGCATGACTGAAAGAGCCTTTCTCAGACCTGTAGATGGCACAAGTACAGGACAGAGATGAAGAGGCACAAATCCTCTCTGGGTTGGTAATTTGCTTATATCTTTGCCTTTGGCCAGAGTTGCCTTTGAGAAGACTAAGAGTCCTTAGCAGTGCAGTGTTAAGAAGAATTAATTCATGCAATGGGACTAGGTTCTTTCTTTGGTTGTCTATCCTGATGATGTTTGCCTCTACGGTTACACAACCCAGGAAAACTTTTTGTTCATTTGATTACATGCTGAGAGAGGTTGGAAGTCCTCTCTACATATCTAACTGTGTCTTATTGTGTAACAAGAATATGCCAGCTATGGGTTTAGAGGAGGTTAGGTAGAAGAAAAAATATCAGCTAAAGGCTAGATACAGTCTTAAACTCAAAATTTAATATTCTGCATATGCAATATTATAATCTATCTAAATAAAAACATAGCAGTACCCATTGTGTGGACCTATTTAACATTACTGATCATTCTTAATCCTCCAACTTTATAAATGGACTTAGCGAAAGGCTAGTTCAGAGTATTTCATACCACATTTTCCCAATGTACACTTCCAAATCTTAATAACTAAGAAAGGACAGATTTGAGTTAACGTAATTATCTTCTGAAATATATTGTGGAAGATTTAAAGATTTTAAATTAAACTATTATTATAGCATATTTTCAGCACATTTTTTTTTCCATTTTGTCTTGACATTTTTATATGACTGGAATTCTTTCCGATTTTTTGCCTTGTAAGCAATGCTATGCTCATTGTCAGCAGGCAAAGAAAAAAAAAAAAAAGAAAAGAAAAGAAAGAAAGAAAGAAAAAAGAAAATAACATGCACATAAATCTGTCTATTTGGGATGTCTTTTTTCGAGATCAAAGATTTTAAACAGTTTGTGTTTTTTTTTTTTTTTTTTTTTTTTTTTTTTTTTTTTTTTTTTTTTTCTTCTTACGATATCTCAGTCTGTAAAAATAATGCCTTAACCACCAATTGACTGGGTTTATTTTGCCCCGGCTTTTTATGTGTTTTTAACAGATGTTTGTTTTGAATGCTCATTTCATGTATATTGATGAGCTGTATATTCTAAAGGATTCAAGCTTGTATTCACAATTAATCTCATAAAGCTCTTTAAGCTGTTCAGTAGCATCTTGTCAATAGTACACATATCTTTCACTGAAACAATTAATGCAACTCCATTTACAAATGTTAGAAAGACACTTTTATTGTTTAATATACCACACGTATTTAAATGTCTTCTAATCCATTTAACCATAGACACTTTTTTCCAATTATTTTTCTTCAAAGCTATCTATCCATAGCAGATATGGCTTAGTATTTACCTTTCAGTACAGCTGCCACATTACATGTACATCTCTCTCTTTCTCTGTCTCTGCCTCTCTTTTTAAACACACTACATTAAATTGTTCCATACTCTTAAATCGGCTATTTTGAAAACCTTAAGATTCATTGTCAGTGCAAATAATACATAACTCTATTTTATGACATTAATGGGTGTGATAGAAAAGGGGGAAAAAAAAAAAAGGCTATTACGTCCTGAAACAAATGTTGAATTATGTGATTTATTATCTACATATTATCAAAGACCAGAGATAATCTACAGCAGTGATGGGAATGTCATAGCTGAAGAGGTGCATCTGTTGCCTTCATGATCACTTTGAGCGTGCACCCCTCAAGTGCAGTTCTTTTATGATATGTTCTTGTTCAGTAAGGCAAATTGAGCTAAACATTGCTCTTGGCAGAGATTAGGTTTGAGTAGTGTTACCCATTGACAGAAAATGTCCTTTTAAACAACAACAAAAAATATTTATTTCAGTCAAAGGAAAAAAAAAATAGGTGAAGAAGAGCATTTATAAACAGTCAAAACTTACAAGCCTCTCCTGACTTATGTAGATGGCTTTATTTATCTTAAATTGATTTTTTTAAAAAAAAACTTAATAAACTCCTAAGGTTTTTTTAGAGGATCTAATTACTCTAGCCTCTTTCTCTATGGCTTTCCAATATGAACAAGAAAGCTGCTTATATTGAACTAGTTTTTCCTTTTCTTGTTTACCTCCATTTGGGGTAAACTTTAATTAGACAAATTCACACAGTACACAGCTAAAAAGTAGGTCAAAAACAGCACCTTAAACATATTACAGATTAGCTTCAAATTCCATTATACAGTTTAATCACTTTAGCAAGACTTTCATTCTATTTTGTAGTTTTAAATATATTTAAAATATAATTAAAGTAATTAATTATTAAGTATAATTAAATATAAATATATTTAAATATTTAAGTAATAATTAAACATAATTAAATACACATTTATTTAAATATTACTCAATTTTAATGATTTGTTTGTATGTTAAAGGTGATACAATGTGTCCAAATATGTACAAAATTACAAAATACTTTTTTAACAGATAAATTAATGATAAAAATTTGTTTTGGGATGAATAAAAGACACTCACAAAGATAGTTATTATCAGAATAATTAACCTTGGCACCAATACCTCACAAAACCATGAAGTTACCCTCTTGTAACAGTTCCCCCTCCCCTAACATTAGTTAAACTGGAGAAGGATTTAGAATGCGTGATTGCATATATAGATCAGTATTCATAGTCATAGCCTAGGCAAATCCTCTGATAAAAAAAAGCAGAAACAAAATCTAGCTGCTCAGCTCTGTTTCTAATACAACTACTACTTTCTAGATATTCTATCTCTTTTTCTTCTTAATAATAGTAAAGCTTACTAAGGTGTTAGTAGCTTATGGAGATGTAACATCAGAGTTTTTGTTCTAATCGGCACATTAAAAACAAATCTCAGAGCCAAATATCACTTATTATAAAAACCTTCCATGAAGCAAAATGCAAAGATAATTGGAATATCTTTATGGTAGAAATCATGTGAAAGCATTGAGATTAAATGAATTGTCCACAGAATTAGACTGGATACTTATTGCAAAGCCAAGAAATAAGCTTAAATCTCCTGGGAGTTAATACAGTGCTTTAGTTACCAAACCATACTTTCTTTTTAGCTAAATCTGACAAAGTATCTCACAAAGGTAACTCAGCACAGATAAGCATAAATAAGCCTAAATAAACATTTTCTAGAGTCAGAAGAAGAAAAGCACTGTTCTTTAAAATACTGTAGCTTGAGACCTGAGGTTTTGGGTTTGTTTGTTTGTTTTGTTAAAGATATTGTTTTGTTAAGCATATTGTCCTCAAGTAAATGTATAAAAGCATAAGAACTTTGTGTGTTCCTTCATCGGTGTTGAGAAAAGCAGACTTAAGTAATGCTAACACACCACAGAGCTCATGCCACTACCACCCAGTATATTTGGTATTAATACACTTTCTCTTAAGGAATTTTTCCTTCTAAAAGATTGTAGGTCAAGAGAAACAGAAGGAATTTGGAAGAAAAAAAAAAAAGAGCAAACAAATGCTTGTACTCTTTTCACATTATTTCATCCCTCATTTTGTATGTTTTATTGTATTAGAAAAACTTTGTCTATATACTGACGGTGTATATATATATATATACATATGTATATATATGTATACATATATATATAGGCAACAACAACACAAAGCCAAATAATTATTGTTGCCTCACTATGAGAGATGTAGAACAGATTAAGTATCTTAAAATGGAATAAAATTCCAAAATATCTATTAAAGCACACCTTTCATTATTAGTGTTCATGCTTAGGGACATCTGAGCTAGTTCATACCAGCTTCCTTGACTACTATGTCTTGAATATATTCAAAGAATTCCAACTTCTGTTGCCAATATCCCTAGAAGAATTTTTTACTAAAAGTCACAGACTACTATTAAAAATGTATTAACCACATGGCTGAGAGCCACAGAGGTAGAATCAGACCCAATACAAATGAGGGCACATGCAGTCATGAATGCATAACATGACATGAAAAGACATGCTGCAACAGCCTGGTGATAAAAATGCCAGTCATCTGGAAAAAAAGCATTGAAGATAACTCCATGAACTTTCGTTGAAGTGGGTAAAATTCTTACATACTCTCCTCGATCAGAAACAATTTATGTTCTGTAACTAGATAACTTAAGTCTCACTCCAGAAACACAGAAAGCATATATTTAACAAAGTAATAATTTTGCCTTAAATAAAGACTAGCCTAGCAGACGGAAATGCATCCTCATGAAAGTAGATTTGGTGATCCTTTGTCAATCCTCTCTTCAGGTAAAGAAAATAAATAGCTTTATTTTACTAACTTTCTGAAAAGGAGATTTACCAGCGTATTCTTCTTTATTTTTCATGCTTTTCTGAAAGTGGAAGCCAGAACAGGAGAAGTATTTCTTTAATCGTTTTATTGATGGCATATACTGTTTTTGTGTCTATACTCTTACTTGATCTTTTTGTGTTTCTGGATCCAAATTGTTAGTCCTCTTTTCAGAGCACATGTATTCCAATGTGCTATTTCCTGTCTCCTGAATATATTTCATACTCTTAGCATATGTATATCCCTATATATACATATATATACACACACATCCATTCATATAAATATAAATATATATATATGGATATTTCATGATAGCTTGTATTCAGAAGTATTCTTTTTAACCATAGCATTATTACCAGTGATCCGGACTTATCTGTATCACTGATTCCATAATTTCTGAAGTATTGGAAGATTAAGTCAAGGAATCATTTATATATTTTCTTTAGGACCACTGATACCTTTACACATGTTGAACAACAAAAAGTGTTGAGTATTTGATTAACTTTTAATAAATTTAATGAGTTAAATGAAGATCATGCTTCATTTATCTGTGTTTGTGTGCCTTTTTTTCCCCCTTTTAATTAGAGTGTTATGAAACACTAATAAAGAAAACCTTACAGGTGTCAAAATGTATTAGTGTGTCATAAAATTGTCTCCAGCTCCTGCTTATATAAAGATAATGAGCTGATTTATATAAAGATAATGAGCTGATTTGTTATAACTAGTCTTCCACAAAACTCTTTTGTTTTATATTAATTAATTGATTCATAATGCTTACCATACCATCTTCTGTATTATTTTGTTAGGATTAATGTGACAATAGTTAGCTTGTAGCCAGGCTTAGCATCTTTTAAAAACACTAGAAGAAACTGAAGAAACTAAATTTTCCCTAGATCTGTTATCTTCTCTGGCATTACCTTAAAAATAAAAATCTTAAAGACACATTCAGGTGACCCCTAAGCTGGCACTTCTACTAATCTTTTATACTATTAACACAATTTCTTTTTAAAAATATACTTTTAATAGTTCATTATTATCATCCTCACAAATTACATGCAGAAAACATTTCAATGAAAAATACTTATAAATGTACCTCATCAGTTATAAGATTGTTATATTTTGAACATGCAATACTGAGGATTACTTTTAGCAGACTTTTTTTCCCTAATATTTAGAAAAATCTTACTTTTTCTTAATCAGACAATCTTTTTCATGGCAATCTTTAATCTCTTCTATCAACTCACTGCAGTTCCTGACTGCAGTTCCTCTTTGTATCTAAATTGAAGGATACACAAACACCTTCTAAGATCATTTCCATAAGAGAATGAAAACTAGGACAGCACTATTCTTCTGTCCAATGTCTTGGATTATACAGAAATGAATCTTCAGATTCTTTTAGGCAGGAGATAAGTAAGACATGGTCAGGATATTAATCACCATACTAGCAATTTAAAACATACTGTCTGACTAAATCACACAACTCAAAACTTTCTAAGTGGTATAAAAATATTTTTGTTTGTTGCTTTCATTTCCAGTTTTAGAAATTATCCCGAGGTAAAAAATGACATTTTGCATAATGACATATCTATATGTCAGAAAGAATACTGTAAAAGGGTATCTATTAAATTCTGAAAGACACTGCACATAAATTTGGGTCTGTTCTTTGTAATAGGTATTGAGTTACTGCCTATTACAACAGCTTTATAAAATGGGGAGCCAAGTGGTGACACATATCAGTCTTTCCAAATAAGTGAGAGTAAATATATTGTTTGTTTATCTTTTCAGTTTTATTCTTGTCTTACAGTAACAATGAACAGACATGTTTTTTGATGCCTTCAGTGTACTTAAAAAGATATTAATTTGATGAGATAATAGTCAAATTTAGCAAAAAAAAAGTTTATACATGTGAAAAAAGTCATAGACTGCATGTTTCATTTACTGAGTATTTTATATTTAGAAATATTCTTCTTTCAATATAAAAGCCTTCCTGATTCACAGAAGATAGTGGATTATTATTATCAGTACATAAGTATATATATATATTTTCATTTTAGAAGTCTTCTGAGTTTCCTATTACTTATTTATCTATGGGAATTTCATAATTAAAAAGAGTAGAATAAAAATATATGTAATAGTTAACCGAGAGATAAAATATCATTTTTATTAGTGAAGGAGCATAGTCATTAAATCATTCAGAATGAGAAAATACTTAGCAGCAGAAACAGTTTAACAGATATGAAGAAAAAATCTATCTCTGCAACTGAACACTAAGCAAGATGTATTATGGAGACTGGCACTCAAATAGCCATGAACCCTAGCTATCGTTAATTTTGCTGGCATGAGAGAGAAGAGTTTACATTTTGAAATAGTTAAATAGAAAAAAGTAGTTACTTTAAAAGGAAAACTTGACTGCTTTATGTATCAAGAATAACTTTGCATTAGTTTCCAGCTGTTCAGTTCTATGTAGTAATTCTTGCTTTGAGACATTATGATAGTAAATGTTCCTGAGCGTTTTCAGGGAGACTATCGTACATAGACTGAAGGAGGGAGAAGAATGAATTTCACATTGTTTTCAGCAGAAGACATTTTCAGCTTCCATAGCCAACAGGAATTTTCAACAAGCATCCTGTTTTTTTATTAATCTTGTAATTCTATTAAAAAACAAATCCTGCATACCAAACTCTGGTCAACCTGTTGCTCATACATTATTTCACCTGTTATTTAAAAAATCTTCTCTATTTTAGACAAAATATCAGATGAAAACAAAAGTTTTATTCTCCTTAAATCTATTTTTGCCTTGTTTTAATTCTCTTTGTTCCTTCACCCCTTCAAATATATGGATTTCATTTTCTTCCAAGATTTTTTGCTATCCTGTGGACTGTAACTTATCTACATCCAAACGTAGACAGCTAAATTTAGCAATATGGTTTGTACCCAGCTACACACAAGAATCTTCTGTATCATACTTGTGCATATGTACACTGTGCATTAAATTTGGAAGGAATGTAATGCACAATTAAATTTGGAGGGAATTCAGACGACGTTATGGAACTTTTTTCTTTTCTTTTTTTTTTAACGGATTTTACAAATTATGAGGGAGAATGCATTTATCCTTCCAGACTTTCTATGCAGATGTAGTCTTAGTCTGATCATAACAATGCAACATCCTTTTCTATCGCTTTCCATACCAGTCGACACCAAAGTCTGGATCATGGTCAGCAAGAGGAGCTGTTTTTCCTTTGATAAAATTAACAAATTAACAAATCCACACTGAAACTTTGTGTTGCTGAAGAGGACAGGTTGGCAGAGGTATGCAACCCTGAGAAGCAGACTGTAAGACATGGAGCAAGGTGATCCCCACAGAACAGCTGCTGACTTATCAGAATGGAAGATGATCAGTATAATGAATTATAGCTGTGAATACAGTTGTTGGTCATCCACATCTGTGGATTGGTACTTGTTAAATGACTAAAGCACAGGTTAATGGAATTAGCATGCCTTGGGATGTGAAGATGAGAGAAGTCATGCAAGAGAAACAGTTGCTATTGTGATCTTCAAGCAAGTTTGAATAAGGTTACTGACAACTTGTTTTGCTGATGATACTCTTTATTTTGTTACACTTGTGAATCCTGAATTAATAGTGACATTATAATTTCATCAAACAGAGTAATTCTATAAACTGAGCTGAGCTTACGAAAGACATATATACACACATACATATATATATATGTATATATATGCACATTTGCTGTAGTCCAGGAGGAAGCACTACTAGAGAGGTATGCCACTTACTATATCCTTTCACAGCAGGTCTGGAAAACTAGTGGAAAGTACTCTTAGTATTTGAGAAATTTGAGAAAATTACTTGAAAAAATAATTGAAGTGACCACTTTAAATAAAAAACAAAACACAAAAATAAAACAAAACATTTGAACAAATTTTCTCCTAAAACAAAGATTAATCGATGAGTTGGCTCTCTGGACAAAGAAATTCTGAAGAGATTTCAGAATTTAGGCAAAGTCATAAGAATTTGTATAATGAGCAATTGTATTTCCCTATTTTTATTTTATTTTAATGTTATATCCAGGACCACTACATGTGCTTTTTTTTTTTTTTTTTTTTTTTCTTCTCCCAGTACATTTGTTAACGCTGTATTTTTTTATGTAAACACAGAATACAACTGCACAGTAAAAATTAGTCCCTTTTGACATAAGTCTTGGACATAAAGAAGTTCTCTTATGCCATTTTCTGTACTATAAACAGTTGGATATCAGTTAAATTGCCCACATGCAGGCATCTTGTGATATTATTTTTAAAGACTCCTAATAGTATTATGTTGTTTAAAGAGACTTAGCTGTATGCAATTATGCCTGTCAAATCATGTTGCTGTGAAGCGAGTAGCTGACTACCACAATAACATGAAGTTTTTAAAAAAATATCTAGGCTCCTATAAGCAACGGTGTCTTTGAAGGACAACAAGTTTATGTCCTAAATCAGTACAGAAAAAAAAAAAAAAGAAAGAAAGAAAGAAAAATACTATACCTTTTTGTGTTCATAATAAAAATGTTTATTTCCAATTATGGTTTTTGTGATCCTGAATTTTACGTTCATCTTCCTTTAATATTCTTGTCATAGGATAACGTGAAGGTAGAACACAGAGAAGATGAGAGGAGAAATCTTAAAAAAATATTGCTACCACAACAAATCTGATTTTCTGGAATAAGCTTTGACTTACTGAAGTATACAAGGCTTCCTTTATGTAGGATGTATATGCTGCCACATCTTATTCCCTAACAGGGAATTGAGAGTAATGGCTTAGACTGGAACAGAGTTATAAGTGTCTGCTGGATGTATGGGGAATGATTGCTCAATTTCTTCAGGTTTCCACAACTAGATGCTGACTGTGTATCTTTTATAGCACAGCAATATATTCTCTTATTTGTCTCTGTCTCTTTGCTGTCTTCTCACTTTGAAGGATTTGGAAGGCTAAAGGTGCTTGTGAGAAAAGACTTAACTCATAACACTGAATTAGAGGCATATAATGCATCTCAAATGAACTGGATGACCTGGAAATACTTATCTTTTCCTATGGTTGTTACAGGAAGCTGCTGTTTTCCTTATCTTTATGCCTCAAGTGGGTGCCTGGACAGAGTTGTTATTAATGAAACCTAAAGAGCCATGGAAGGGCTCCTTTGTGATCATAACAGGGAGGAATTCAAGACGATTTTGTGTGTGTGCTTGCATGCTTATTTAGCAAAATGAATCACCTCGGCTCCAATTTTGGCTCTCAAACCTACACACACATTTAATTTTACTTATTGACAACACCATAAATTAGTTGTACTGCTTAAGCTTTTCTATGATAACAAATTCAAGCTATATATTCATCAGTTCTCTCTGGCAAAGTCTTATTTAGTTCTTGTTTACAAAGCACTCTAATCATTAGTGCCTATAAATTTGTTTTTATAAATTCATGTAATCTATTATTTGTTGGCATTTTTACAGTACTCTGTTGCAGAGCTTCCATGAAGAAGGAACTGACAATAAAATGTCATGACTGGAATATTTAGTTCTGTTTTGTTCAGTGGCTGTATTTTGCAAATAAAATATTTTTAGCTGCTGTTTTTTAAAACAAAAATAGTGTAATTTTGTAAGAATACAGTATAGAAAGAAAAACAGCATTATGGTTTGCTTTCCATTTGGTAACTAGCAACTCAAATTGCTACATTAATAACATAGGCTTCTATTACAGAAATCAAATATATTATTACCTAATTTTGGGGGGACATATATACTAAATTTTCAGCAAGATTTTTCCTGATTGAAGACTTAAGAAAGAAGGCAAACACAGCAATGTTGTGTTGTATGTTCTGATTTATTTTCTTTGATAAATTTCATAGACAAAAATAGCTAACATTAATACTAAACAAATGCTATCTAGAAGAGAGGGGAAATGTCTTTTTTACCTATTGGAATTCACAGCATCTGAATTTGTCTAAAACACAAGAACATTCAGATTTTATGGCCAATTATAAATCTAAGGCAAATTTTCTTTCTTTTAAACATTTTGAAGATAAAAAGCCAACTTAGATTAGACTCACTTCAGCAATCCAAAATATTTGTTTACACATTGCACAGTGGTGTGGTGCAGACTTCTCAAACTTAATATTGTTCAAATCACCACTAACAAATTCATATGTTTCTTACAAGAAGAAACAGCAATTAGATTGGCAAAAAAAAATGAATACTAGGCACTTTGTTCCATCACAGAGTCATGGAATCACACAGTAGTTGGGATGGGAAAGCACCTCTGGAGCTCCTCCAGTCCAAACCCCCTGCTCAAGTAGGGTCACCTAGAGCATGTTGCACAGGTGGGTTTTGAATAACTCCAGGGGCGATTCTACACCGTCTCTGGGCAATCTGTTCAAGTGCTCTGTGATCATCACAGTCAAGAAGTTTTTCTTCATGTTCAGACAGAACTTCCTGTGCTTCAGTTTGGACCTGTTGCCTCTTGTCCTATTCCTGGGCGACACTGAAAAGACTCTCTGAAAGGGGAGGCCCCATGTGTATATATACACATCGATATGATATCCCTGCCTTCTCTTCTCCAGGCTGTACCATCCCAACTTCCTCAGCCTTTCCTTTATCAGGGTGGGGGGGAGCGTAAATATTTTTTTTTCTCCTGAAGTGCTGTAGTTCACACAGGTGGGTGTATTTATGAGTTACCATACATTGAAATAACAATTATCCATAATGTTTTCCAAGCACTGTGCTGATATTAAGAGAATGAACAGAAGAAATATCAAAAAATAAATGATTGATTATATCACACTCAGAAAACTATAATGCATTCTTCATTAGCTCTCAATGCCCCCCTATAAAACAAACAAAATAATTATACTTTGCAGAAAGAAAATAGTCTATTCTCTCTCAGAGATTCAGTTTCACTTAAGAAAAGATTCAACTTCAAAGAAAGTCAACTTAACTGATTTCAGACTCTGAACCAAGCATCTATAAAGCTATCTAAGGCTGAACTTTTTACTGCTAGAAAAGATTCGGTTCTTCTTATAATATACTAAATTATGAAAAGGAAGAGTTCAAGATTTTTCTATGGTTCTTAGTGGCCTGTTGCACACAGGAACATATTGTTCATTCTAAAATAGTCTCAGAGGTATTTACCTGAATGATACTGCAGGACTCTTGTGGCATGAAGGAAGAAGCTGCCTTCTGAAGAAATAATTACTCACGACTTAATTGAGCTTCAAAGAAATGTATATATAGAGATAATAGTACAGAACATATAGAAATGTCAGAGTTTGTTTATTTATTTATTTATTTATCTGGAGTGATCACACACCTGAAAATACACATTGTGTCTCAATCCTCCAACTACTTTCTTAATCATTTTCCATCCATTGCTCCATATAATACAATATAAATAATAATAGGTAGTATAATCTTTATCAGTCACACTGATAATTTTAATAACTGTGCTTAGCTCTCAGAAATTCATAAAATAAGTGTCATTTCTGAATGTCAAAGCAACTAGTGTGTTATTTCTAAGTATACTAATTTATTATTTAAATTCAAAAATAGGTATAAATATTTTAATTACTTTCAGATATTCAGTAACACATGCAAAGGAAAAACAAAAATGACAGTGTTGTATATAATTGGTTTCTCACTCTTTTAAAACAACTTTTAAAATATGAAATTGAGTTTGAAATAATAACAAATATGCTCTTCTTTGCAAATAAGGCTCAATAACAAGAAGCCTTAATTTAAAAATTATTATTATAAAAGGTGCTTTAATAAACTTTACAAAACTCATGGAACCTTCTGCACTGAAATTTATAAGTTTTATATAATTTATAATAAGTCTTAAAACAGTATGATTGCATTGCTTAGTTTTCAAAAATAATTTTGTCTATCTATCTGTCTGATCCATTCTGCAAGTTAGGAGCTATAGGATGTTTTCAGATATTCTCTACAGTCTATGATTGGGACTGCTGCACTGTCACTTTATTAACTTTGCAGCCCTGTATTCTTTTCAGTGGAGAGAAAATCACTGAGACAGATATGAAAACCTGCTATAGGAGTATCCAGTCCTCCAATCCAGAGTGCCCACACATACGAATGAAAGGATATGATCTGACCATGTATATGTATATGCACTAACCTAGAAAAGCAAAAATATTTGTGTTAATAAGATTACCACAATTTGCCAGAATGTGTCCGCAATTAACCCATCTGTTATAAAGTCAATCCAGCTTTTTCCATGTAGGTATGTATAAAAGCGAGCTGATTTGTAAATATAGCTGAAATCGGCCACAAAAATAATTACTGTGTTAACACACCATAACATAAAAAGCACCTCTTATAATTTTGTTATTGTTTATCAGTATTATAATAATATTAATAACCAAAGCAGATGAAAGTAGTTGAAATTGATCTGTTTAAATGGAATATGCTCTCTCTCATACAATATTCCTGCACTCTCGGGGAAAAAAAAAATCTTTCAGAAGACTCTGTTAAAAATATCTGGATTCTGATATTAAAGTAGATTTCTTTCAGGCTCTAGAAAACTCTAGAGCTAATCAGGACAGAAATGCAAAACCAAACAAAACAAAAAAGAAGTTTAGGCACCTGCATGATTGGCAAAAGGCACATGTATGTTCTGATTGTATGGCTTGGACTGTCTCCTGAAGTTGTCATTTATCTTATATGACATTATACTTCAGTAGGCACTTCATGTGGAGAATAACCAAGAGTTGAGGATATATGAATGGCATTTAAACGGATTCTGGTTTTGTTTTGTTTTGTTTTGTAACGCCATGTAACCCCATAAGAGAACTAATCGTTTCCTTTTGTAAATAAATGGCAAAACTTAATTAGCCCAAATAAGGCCCGTTGAGCCTCAGATGAACTATATTTTAGATGTTACAGTATCTCTTTGTGCCACAGAAGGCAGTACTATGTATTAAGTGCGCTTGCTAAGCTTTTAATAATTGATACTAAACATCTGATGATGGAAATTAAATATCAATTAATTCCAATTCAATTGGAATTAAATATCAATATCAATTAATAACAATGATGACAAGTGAATACTTGTTTATATAAAAAGACATTTGGATTTACTTACTAAAAGCCTCTCTGTATTTTTAAGTGTCTCATTTTTTCCTGTTACCAATCATGCTAGGGTAAAAAGGGGAAGGGAAGGGAAGGGGAAAGGGAAAGGGAAGGGGAAAGGGAAAGGGAAGGGGAAAGGGAAAGGGAAAGGGAAGGGGAAAGGGAAAGGGAAGGGGAAAGGGAAAGGGAAAGCGAAAGGGAAAGGGAAAGCGAAAGGGAAAGGGAAAAGCTCAACCTGCTCAGAGGGTGCAATACCCTGGGGCACATTTTCTGACTTTTTTATGTTGAAAACCCTTTTTCTTTGTCATCATTGTTGATCAAAATACATTGTAAAACTAACACTTCTTTATTTTCTTCTTTATTTTAACACTATTAGCTGGGAGAGGAGAGGAGAGGAGAGGAGAGGAGAGGAGAGGGAAACCTCTCTCAGTCAAAAAAATAGCGGGACGGTGGAGGGGTTTGTTTGTTGTGTTGTGTTTCCTTAGTATTAACTGGCATTTAGGAAAACCTGGTAGGATGAATGTAAGATACTAAATAAACCTTCAGCCCTTCAGTTTTATGCGCTTAGATGTCCTTTGCTTTCCCTTTTTTTTTGTTTTCTTTGCCTGCCGGACTTTCTTGAAATCAAGTATAAATATCTAGCAATGAAAGAGAAATTCATAGAAAAATAATTATTCTAGGTTGTAAAATATGGAACTGTGATCCCTTAGGTTTTAAAATATGTAGGGCTATGAAGTCCTACAGTTCAGTCAGGATTTTTTCCATTTTTTTATTTGCATTCATGAAGAAATAGACCAGACATCTTCCTTCTATTGAAAAGAAAATCTGAGAAGTATCACAAGCTGAAATTATTAAAAGGTTTCAGAATAAATCTGTGAAGTGGAAAATAATAAATTATCAGGACAATCTGATACTGACCCACAAATTTTCTATGAAATAAAATAAGAAACTGTATTAGTAATAGTTCTGTATTGCTTGCTGTTTTTTAAATTGGCTTTTGCACTAGAATAATGGACAGTAGTTAGTGGTGTGACATCAATTTTAAAAATAGCTCAACCATTGAAGTTATATTTATGAAAAAATGATAGTAATAGGACATAAGAAACAACATAATATACGTAATAGATGAGATACTTCTTGAATACATATGATATATTTGAAAGTATAAAATTCTTGATTTTTAGAAATATGGAAAAGTATCTGTACTTCTAATTCCTTTAAAAATATATACATACATATACTCTTATACTGATATAGAAACAACCACTTCCGAAGACAGACACTGGGACTTTTGATCTGCTAGCATTTTTTTTTCCTGGTCTTTAGTTTTTAAATTATTAAAAAAAAAAAAAAAAAAAAAAAAAGTGATAGTGATTAATTTTAAGAGCATTCGTGGAGACTCCAGTCTTATTCTAGTCTTCTATGAATTTACTGAGATCAGAACATGGTTACCTAGGCCATACCTTTACCCCTCACCTATGCAAAATTACTACTATGAAGCTTTGTTTATTTTATAAAGCCAGTTTATTTTATAACGATAAAGAATAAAATTAGAAAACCTCATGAACATCTGCTTTGATAGTAAAGAAAGGTTAGTGCATTTAAAAAAGGGATTGATTAGAAAAATGACTTTTAATGAGAGAACCTAGTATTTTTCACTGAAAATTACTGTCACAAAGTATTTTTGAGTCCTCTTAAGTTTCTGCTAGAAATGAGTTTTCTGATCTTTTAGTCTTTTAGCTTCATACTCTTTGTTTAGCTTTATAATTTTATTTTCTTAATAAGGCTCTTTTTTTCTAAAATATTAAAATTGATGCATAGCATTTTTTCCTCCCTAGGAATTTTTCAGTATCTTTATTCTGTGAGAAAGGAAACACAATCTCTTAATGTGTGTGTCTATGTGCGCTCTAAAGTGCATCGCACACGACTGCAATTATTGAATTTAACAAAAATATTTCTTATGATCATCTCTTGAATTGCATATCACAAATTGAAGATGATACAGAACAGATAACATGGACTGGAAGTTATCCATGCTTCTTTCTTTGATGCATTGCTTATTCCTTGAGAATATCATTTATTAGTAGCATCTCCCAATTGCCCTCCTAGATGTAAAATGAAGAGTCAATTTTATATCATTTTACAGCACCAAATTTTTCTGATTGCAAAAGTCTTCATGAAGACCTGTGTGCTAAGGAGTTAGAGTTATACCTGTGTAAAAGGTACAAAGAGACTGGGCAGTGTTTCAGTAACCTGTGGGACTTTTGCCTTCAGAGAAAACTCAATAGTAGAGACTTTCATTAATATTGTTAAAGAGGAAAACAGTTTGTGGTTGTCTGATTTACTTGTGGGAAGAAAAAAAAAAAAGAAAATGGTAATATAATTTCTGCAGAGGCTATATTTTTCAGTACAGCAGAGTACATATTGTACCCTATTAGTTGGACTTAATATGAAAAACTGAATTGAGTCCCTGATCATGCCTAGGGATTTTATTATGTTAGCAGTTAATAAAGTAACATATTCACAAGGCATGACAGCAATACAGCATGCTAGATGTTGTGGGATGAGAAGAAAAAAGAGAAAGAGAGAAAAAGGAAGACGGGAAGATAACTTGGGAAGTCATTCCTCTTGTTTTTAATATAGCTCTCATATTTATGCTTGCCATAACTTACAATCAGTGGAAGGTGACTCATATTTCACATTGATATGACTTACAGAGTTTACCCTTTATTGGCAACTTGTTAAATTTAGCAAGGCTTGTCTCCCCAACACTCCCGTTCAGACTTTCCCAAAAGGACTGATCCACTGCTCATTAGTATTTCCACATGTTGCTAAAGTAGATATATGCAATTAACAAAAAGCAAAAAAGCAAGATGTTTAAGAAAAGAGAACTGGAAACACCTAGAACTAGGTGTGAAACACAAATTTCAAAAACAGTAAGTGTTTACTTCAAATATCCTTTTTTTTTTTTTTTCTAATACTCTCAGGTATGAACAACCATTGACAGTTCCCATTCAGATTAATTGGTAAAAATTAACTTTATCAGTTTAGATCTTCGAGGTCACATTCAAGAAAGTGTCTGTTAGCCTTCAAAAGGGCTCTATTTTGCCCTTTCTTGTAAATCATCACTAGAAACAATTCACAGTAAATCTACCCAATCAGAACTTATGATATCCAGTTATTTTTTTCAGTTCCACTGCCATATACTCAATCTTAACGTCTCAAGGATCTCAAGAGACACAATATCTGAAATAATACAAACATGCACTTTTGTTCTTTTTTCCCAAATTCTTAATACCAAGCATGATTTTGAACACAACCAAAACTTTATATAACAATTACCTCCCCTATCTATCATAGTAGGAGATTTAAGAATTCTATAGAGAGTAAATGATAGTAATGCATAATCATTCAAGATGAAAGAATTTTTGGCAGCTTACATTTTATTTAAAACTTAGTAATAAAATTTTTAACATATGTGAAAATATTTTATATGGCAGGGATGGTGAATTTGGGGCAAGGTTAGGAAGCAAAGACAAGACATGGAAATAAATTTTCTTTCATTTCAGCCCACGTAGCTACTTCTGAGTAGAGGATTAGAGACAAAAATATTGCATATATATCAACCATATTTTAAGGAAGATTTTATTATTTTAGGAGGATTTTATTAATATAGACCTTCCAAACACAGCTTTGAGCAGCCTTCTTGTGGCTGGCAGGACTTGACATTAGCACATTACCCAGTCTAACTCTGTCTAAAACCCTCTTGGTCTCATGGCAATTTTTTGAGGTGTTAAAAAAAAAAAAAAGGACCCCCTCAAAAAACAACCAAAAGTAATATTTTATTTCTTTGAAAAATGCAAAAACAAGACTTCCAAACACACATATACACACACACACACAAAAACCAAAAAAAAAAGCAGAAAGTTAGTTTTTGTTCGGTTGGTTGGTTGGCTGTTTTTCAGCA
>NW_010586779.1:1118929-1133075 GCF_000705375.1 Tinamus guttatus
GGAGGTAGAGGCGCTCAGGAGGCAAAGGCAGAAAAGCGAGCGGGAGAGGTGCCCGCAGCTGACGAGGATTGCACGGTGCTCCGTGGAAAGGGGAGGAGAGAGGGAGGCAGGAATGAGAGACACCTCTCAGGGGAGACAGGCACTTGCGAGGCGAGAGCGGCCGAGAGAAGCGGTAATCTGATTAACCTGGGAGAGAGCAGCTACGGCCTGGAGAGGACCCGCCAGCAGCAGCCGTGCCACGAGGCAGGTGCCTCTTCCTCAGTCTCCGCCGGCTCCCCGAGTGAGCGCAGCCAGAGAGGCAAAAGTCACCTGAAAGGCTCCATCCACCTCCCAGCTTCCCATCCCCTTTCTCAGGGAAGCCCCATGCTTCCAGTTATCTGGGATAGCACAGACGGAGTGCTGGCATGGAGAGAAAGCAGGGGTCCTTTATATACACTGTATGTAGGAGAGGAGAAAAAAAAAAAAAGGTCCTCACTGTACAATTTTCTATCTATCAGCGTCTCTCGCCAAGCTGCCCCCTCCCCTGCATGTGACGCAGACGTGCACTGGGGCCTTCAGCGTGAAGAGACACAGGGGGAACAGAGATGCTACAGTCCTCCTCGTGCAAGTAAGTCTGCAGGCTGCTAATTGTCCCCCTTTGCCTCCCTTCCTACCTTGTTATTTTGGTTTGGGGACCACTGCACACTACTGCGAGCAAAATAAAGCAAAGCAGCCTATGCAGTAGCAGCAGTAAACATAAGATTGTGAATCATAAGAGTGCAAACTTAATAGACTGTGTGCTGGCTGGATGGGGTTACAGGTTAACGATTTATTCTGCAAGCTCCATTCATTAGGTTTCTGGCTCGGTGTTGCTGTACCGGTAGAAAACACTGAGAGAAGAATCACTGTGTGTCAAACAGAAATAGCACTGCACATCTGCTTCTTACCTTTTATGTCTGCTCTTGATGCAGTCTGACAGTGCTAAACCCAAGGGACTTTCCTTCACGACAGAGAAATCTGCTTAGGAACATCTGCCCGCTTGGGAGGGGTGTCACAGAGAGCGCTGGGCATCTGGGACACAGTTGTGGAATTAAAGACTGCATGGTAAAATGCTGAAGAGGAGCAGAATACCAAAACTGCGCTGCATAGCATCACCTGCCAGCTCACAATGATATCAGAATGCACCTGTGCCTCAGAAAACAGTATTTTGGAAGAAGATTTCTACTTAGAAAATGATGAAAATGACTCTGTTTTCCTCCAGGCACTCCCTGCTTGGTCCAACTTTACCCCTGCACTCACAAACTATTAAAAGTTTGTTACACTAGTGCTTGGTGAATGCATGGGAAAAAAAAGTTAAAGGAATTATTTCCCCCAAGCTGGAATATTTTAACCTCTCATTCATGAAACAGTGTCTTGGCTTGAGGCTTGAACAGTCCTCCAGGGAAACAGAGGAGTCAAACATGAGTCAACAATTTTAGTACTGCTTTATTTAATTTATCACTGCAGAAGTACTTCCAGTTACAAGCCAATATTAGGGTTTGTGTTGTAGCTTTGATAAAGTTCTGGATTTAATAGAGCAAGAAATTCAGGACACAAAGTCTTACTTTCAAGGGAAGAAAAATTGCTACTGTGCATTTTAAATATTGATTTATGCCAGAACAGCTGGACTGCAAACTCCCTAGTGCCCCGATTTTGCTCTTAGTATTCAATGATAAAAAAAGACAAAAGGCCTTCTAAAGCAAACAGAAGAGACAGTTCATTTTTATCCAGGAACTGATCTAAGTGAGAGTGTCCTGTTGGGGAGAAAAGTGGGAAGAAAAGCTGGAAATCTTCTGGTAGCATAGAACAGATGAAACTTTTACCATTTTACAGACTTTAGAAATGTATATCCTATGGATTATATAAGAAATCATCTATTTTGAGCCCTGGTTATTTAATGCCTGCCTGGTTGCAAGCTCTCAAGGCTGTAGATAGGTACATACAAAATAGCTTTGGTGAATGAATATAGTAATAAACAATATATTGACTTTTCTGTATTCAATACAGTTAAGAATTATTCAGAAGTTGAGGAGGGTAGCATTATAAATTTTAGTGTTATAAACTTTAGACATTTTAAAATCTAATATTTCTAATTGCTAAGTTGATTATATAAGGTGAATAGTTGATGGATTTTTTAGTTATTTTCATTTTAACTATGTTGCATATTTTTTTTCTTTTTTTTTTTTTTTAATGAGTTTTGTTACCGTGAGAAATATAACAGACAACAAACTGTCTTTCCAAATATATTTCAGGCATCACTCAGTGGATACATTTCAGTACAATCCAATAAAGCAGTGTGGCTTTTTTTTCAGCTTTTAAAAACAAACTGGCAAGAAGGATTTAGGGCTATGACTTTGTTATTTGGACTCTGTTATTTCAGATATGTCTGTAATTGAAATACAAAGTCTTGGATTCTTTTTAATTTAATTGAAGGCTCTGTGCCTCAGTAATTAAGAGGTTTGCATATACATTTTAACAGTGCTTTATCCCTTCATGCTTGAGAACATAAACTTTTTTTGCAAGCAAGAGATGAGTTAACTTTGGTATCAGTAACTGATTTTTGAGCAGCATTTTAAAGTTTATTCCATAAATGAAGATGGATGAACACATCTCTATCATATAAATTAAATCTGGAGAAGTCTTATGGACTGCTGGTACATAAAATGATTAACTCTGTTGTTGTAAGCTGTAAGCGGCTCCTTTTCTATTGGAATTGGAGCAATCCTCATGGAATTTGAAATAGAATAATCAGTTTTTGAAGCAAATAATGCCTTAGACCATAAGGTTTTGGGTGTTTTTGTTTTGTTTTGTTTTTTATTTTGCTTGGGGGAGTAGGTATGAATGTGAAATGATACAGCCTGTCATACATTCTTATGAAATTGATCTTCAAAATGTGACCAAAATCATAGTGAATATGGGTAATCTGCCATGTACTGTGCTCTCTGGTTGCAGATATGAACAAACTGTGTTGCGCTGTATTTTTGTATAGTAACTAACATGTTTCTACACTAGCTCATTTCTGGTAGTTGCTCTAGATTATTCATAACTTCATAAATACTGAATAACTTCCAAGATTTTCCTTGAAAGTGCCTGTGGTTCTCTTTATGTAGTAGATAGATAGACAGATGTAAAATGGTTGATCTTTAGGTCAACACTTTTTCTTTGTATCTTTTATCTTTCTAGTACTCAAATGAATTAAATTCACGAAGTCCTGAGAATGACTGAAGAAGTCTCATGCTTCTTCTTGTAGGACAATGTGCCCAGGGATATATATCCTTTTAATAAATCCTCTAAGTAGCTGAAAGCACTCCCAAAGAAAAAGATCCTGTGCAATATCCTACCTGGTCAGATTTGATTAACTTTCTCTCTCTCTCTTTTTTTTTTTTTCCCCCTTTCCTGGGATTTCTTGACTTCTTCTTGACTTCTTTCCATTGAAAATGTCCTTGATGAGGAATTGTTTAATTTTAGGTTTCAGATGTTTCACTTTAATATGTTTGCATGTTCTACCCTGTACCTCAAGGAGTATTGGTAGATAAGTAGAAAGTAGAAAATAAAGTAGATAAGTTGCAGATGCTTGAACAAGTAATAGGCTCTGAGGAAGAAACCATCATACAAAATGATGTGCTAACAGTGGTGTATACACTTAAACCCTTAAGGTATGAATAGTCTCTCTCTCTATGTGAGATTTCACATTATATTTACATAAAGTCCAGAGACATATAGCAAGTGAGCCTGAAGGTGTTAAGCATACACATTACTGTGGACCAATCTTTATTAATAAGAAAAAGAATATACATCTCAGAAAGCTAAACATATATGGGGTATTTTTATCATTGAATTTCAATCTGAACTATCATGTATTTCTAATATAGAAGACACTAAGTCTTCTTGCTGAACAAAAGCAAAAAAAGAAGGCGACAAGACATCACTGTGTTGGTTAGAATAAGGACTATTCTGGAAGGAATGATTTTAATACAAGTCCCACATGAATAAAAACATGCACTTCAGTTATAAAGAAGCTGATTTTGTAGATGGTTAATTATACATTCAGAAGTAGGACCTGAGGGTGTTAAAAATCCTATGAAGCAGATTTGGAGAAGACTCAAGCTACAAAGAATACAGATAGAAATTGATGGGACTGGACACAGAACTGAGAAATTAGTTACTGAAAAAAAAATGGTGGTATAGGAAGAGATTTTTGTCACATGTAAAGCATTTGAACAAGCTTTATGGAATGTAGATATATTCTGAATAAATGGAGAAGTATAAAATGTGAAACATAGGGAAAGGTGATATTGGGAAACTAAAAAATAAACGGTGTAAGAAATTAATCTAATAAATATTTTGTGCTTAATGTGTGATTAATGTGTAATGTGTAATTGTGAAATTGCTGTGGGTAAAGAAGGGTGGCTTCAAGCTGTTGAGCTATTTTTCCTTTTAAAATATAAAAATGGGTACAGATACGTCTAAATAGCACCAAGATAACAGTGATTATTAGCAGTAGTTATTTTATAATGACAAGAAAGGAGCAGTAATAATAAGAGAAGGTATACCAAAACTGAGCCACATGTCAGGTCTTGGTTTGTTTGTTTGTTTGTTTGTTTATGTGGTGATTTTGTAACTGGGTTTTCAGTTTTGAAAATGGATTTATCATTGGATAAATTGAGGTCATTTCTCAAAAAAAGAAGTTATTTATCACAACATAGGACAGATGTCTGTAGGTGTGGCCACGTGACCAGCTACATTGTAGATGGGTAATAAAAAGTAACTTCTCCGTAATCGTTGTTTTCTGCCTCCTTAGTAATGCTGGATAAAATAAGGATATATAAATTGCCACTTTGATTTGATTTTTTTTTTGCCCAATTGATTTGAACAGATATGTTTTATTCTATATTGCAGGAGTCTGGCAGGGTTATATTAGCTCTAGGGAGAGTTGCTTCTTAAACCATTTCGTAGGATCCCAGGTAGTTATATAAATACACCCTAAAGCAATTTTTATATGGTCAGAGAATTTTAGTTAAGAGTGCTACATGGTTTGTTATGGATAAAGAGTCACAAGTAAGCTAAGACTAGAGAACATGAATATTATGAAACTAGGGAAATAATTATTACATTCGGAATACTGGCCATTTTTTAAGGTAGGCAAATTAAAGAATATTAAGTTTCTTCAGTAACAAAATTAGTTTCCACAGTTTCTCTCTCTGTTTGTTGGCCAGCTGTCTTTTCTTGAGGAGTGCATTGTTTATACCAGTGTTATCTTTATTTAATTTTTTTTAAGTGTCTTATTTCCCAAATTATGGTGTGGAGAAACAGCTTAACTAGCTCTAGTGCAGGTTTGGCAGAACACATACCTTTGTTCTCCCAATCCGTAGCTCACAAGACATGTCCTTAGACCATTTGAAAGCCACTCCTCTGTAGCACTTAACAATTCACATGGAAGCTGTTCCTATTTTAGGTGATGGCATCTCAGTACTTCATTAAAATGCTGTTTTGCTTTGTTTTATCTCTAATACAGTGATTTTGCAAATATTTTATTTTTCTCTCTTCTATTGATTGTGTGAAAGTCCTGATGATACAAAGAAAATAGCAGCTTTTTTTTTTTTCTTAACTAAATTGAATAATAGGCTCTACATTTTTTCTCTTACTCAGGACCTTCTTAGAACTGTCTTGCTTTCATGCTTTGTCCAAGAATCTCCTAGCAGTCTCCTGGTGATCTTTCATTTAGCATTTATTTACAAACAGAAGTACAAACTTCCCATATGATATATTGACTAAATCACAGAAATTTACAAAATGGTCTGTACAAAAAAGAAGTGTGTAGGCGGTATCACTAAACACACAATACTAATTAAATTAGACTAAACTAAACAGAGCCAGTGGAACTGGCAAGAGATGGCCCATACTGACAAGGTGTAACCTTTAACCACAGTCACTAAGATGGTTTTGGATTGTAGTGCTTTTGCTAACTCGCTCAGGAATTAGCACAAGTGAGGGAACATGATTCAATAGGCACTTTGGGTTTGGCCACTGTTTTAGAGGATAAGAGAATTTAGCCACATGGATGCAAATTGTGCCGTGCCACTTGGCCTGATGCCCAGAGCCTGACAAGAACAGAGAACAAGCACTGGGAGGTTTTGTTTACTGTTCCAGGCACAAGCCTATGTTGCTTATGGTTCAGCTTACAGAGATTCTTTTGAAGGAAGAAGAAGATTTCAGAGGTTTTGCAGGCAAGAAACCTTTCCAGTATCAATTCTGATGAAAATCAGTTAGCAGAATGTAATGCCACATGGTTAGAGATGTTTTCCTTCCAGCAACTTTGCGTTCAAGTCCCACTTTCAGTAAACAGTAGTTTTAATGAACGTCAGAAAACACTGAGATGTAGTAAAGGAAATTCAGATAGGTTGTCAAATGTGAAGGAAAGAGGTTGGCTGATGGAGATGAGCAAACAAACCTGTTTTGTTTGGGGTTCATCCACAACTCATACCAGGTATTTTCTATTGTCTTCCCATGGATAGATTGTTTTAAAAGGAATGCTTCTTGTCTATAATTTGATTCAAAATATTATTCTTATTTATTTTATTTCCTATTCTACATACTATCGTCCTAAACTTGTGTTGAAGAATACTGTTTTAAAAAATCAAAATGTTTTACCTAAAGAAATGATATTAGATGATTTTTCTGTTTATAATCTTTTTCAAAAATATTATTTACCTTATAAACGACAGTCTTTGTAATCACTGTGATGCCTTATAAAATTCAACTGTACTATCTTACATATGGGCAACTATTTTGATACAGAAGTAGATGTGTATCATGTCATTGTTCAGTCAACACTTGCAATAACACTATTTTGAAAGGTAGAAATTAAAGTTTTGCTCTTTCATATGTAAAATAAAGAACAAAATACAGTCATTTGAGAGTTATTGTTACATACATTTCTAAATGCCTATTTCCCTCCCGCAGCCTACTATAAAAGTAAAACATTCTAAAGTTCGGAACAGCAATTAACTTCTGTTAATTTTTAAAAATAAACTTACTTTTTTTTTTTCCCCAAGTTGAAAACTATAAGCAAAAATGCTATAATTAAGCTGTATCAATATAAAATAATGTTGAAATTTTTATACTTCTCAAGCACAGAGAATGCCTGTTACTGAGACTGTGTTTTGAAATTAGCAGATCATGATGATGGTGATCTCTTTTCACTGTTTTTGAGGCTCTCATCTTTGGGTATAGCTTCCTGCCCAATGCTGTTTTCATACTTTATGGATGATAGCAGTTAGAGGAGACGTATTTCTTGATTTTCAGATGTTTCTCATGGGATGTTAGATGCCTGTCCTAACAGAGGTGCACTCCATCATTTGTACTGTTAATCCAGGAGCAGACTTCAAGGACTTTATTTTCTGTTTGTTTTCAACAGACAAATTCCTAGAGTGTGGAAAGTTTTGCACTTCCAGTTTAGAAAGTTATGTTGTTTTTTATGTTAAAAATTAAAGTTTCCAATTGTGTTTGAAGTGCTTGTTCTTACACTAATTCTTTATCTTCACATTAGTCAAAAATTTTATTTTGCAGAGCCATGGACATTGTGGCTATTGTCTTCAGGAAATGGTGGAGAGTTGGACAGCTTCTGAATTCATGGTTAAATAAAGGAATTTTCTCTTCTAGGAGACCTAACAACGAAATTTCACATAGAGTAATGCTAAGGGGTATCCCTAAACACTATTGTAATTTCTAAGCATCATGAGCTTTTAAGAATAAATCATACAGCAGCACAAGTAGGACTTTTGTAGGTCATTTTGTGCAGTCTCAGGCTTAAACTAGGGCTAACTCCAGCATTGGATCAGGATCTTGTCAATGTAGGTAGTAGAGGATGAAAACCACAGCCTCTCGGGGCAACCTGTTCCAGTGCTTAAACACTCATATGAACTTTTTCCCTTGTGTCCAGTGGAAATTTCCCTTGCCACCTTGTGACCGATTCATGTGTGTCTCCTAAACATGGTGATGACCCTCCACTCAACTCTCTCCAGTTTAAGAATATATCTTTGGTATTGATGCCAGTACTCCAGGTGAGACCTTGAAAGTGTTGAACAGAAGGGACTAATTGCTTCCCTTGGCCTGCAGGCTCTACTCTTGTTAATGCAGCTCCAAATGTGTCTTTCATTCACTGTGGCAAGGACATGCTGCTGACTCAACTTTGCCTTTTTATCTTTTAGGACCTCTGTATCCTTTTCTGAAGGGCTGCTTTCTACCTAGTTTTTCTACCTCTGTATGGATGCATGTTGTTCTTTTTCCGTATGTGTTTGTGCATTTGCCTGTATATATGTGTGTCTGAAACTTAGTTTAGTATTTCACTTCAGTATTTCCACTTCACAGTGGAGAAAAATTCATTTTCTGTAGCAACCTTCTACATATTTGAAAATCTTTTTTATGTTTGTTTTATGTTTATTAATCATAAATTAGGCCTCTTTGTTAAGAAGACCTTATGTGTGTTGTACCTCCCTTTCTGTGTCCTAATCTTTTCCTAGATAAACTGCCCTTAATTGTTTTTTCCATGCTGGTCCTGCTTTGCCACACCCGTGTCCAATCTGGACTTTCCTGACATGGCTACTTGGGAAGCTACAGTCTTGTACGGGTTTACTGATGTGGTTATCTAGGCATGGCTGCCTTTGCGGTTTACCATTCCCCAAAGGGACCCCAGTACGCCTCTACAATTATTTGTTCACTCATTTCTAAGACAACTCCACCTTAACCATCTGTGCATCCCTGCCATCCTTCATGGTGCTATCATTTATGCCAGATTCTCACACTGTTATCTGCCACATTTGGCGATTTCTCATGTCATGTCACATCCTGCTCATTTAGTTAAATCTCAGGACAGGGCCTAGCCTAGTCATTTTCTTTCAACCCTAACAATATTCCATATTTTAGGTAAATGTACAGCTGTTTCAAGACAATTTTTTATACCTATCGACATTTATTTTAAGTACATACATTTTATTATACTTTTAAAACAGGTAACTCTCAGAAATGAAATCTTATTGATAAAAAAGTTGTTTATAGTAAAAATAGGGATAAGTACACATCCAGGTCTGTGCCTCTGCTATGTCAGTGGTAAGTTACACTTTTGAGTAACACTATTAGTCGTATTTGACACTGGGGGCCTTCAAAGAACTATTACATCATTCCATGCTTAATTCATTTTCTCAGATAGCCTATCCCTATATAAAAAAGTTTATCTTTATGGTGTCATCATATCTGCAATATCAACATTACATTCTGTTGTATTGTATGTTGATTGTTTCTGTATCTGTATTGTGTGTTGATTGTTTCTGTATGAAGTTCCCACTGAAGAGGGAGGTGTAAAAAATTATTTTAAAATCTCTTAAATTAACTCTGACTTTCAGATTCACACAATCACAGAATCATAAAATGGTTCAGGTTGGAAGGGACCTCTAGAGATCATCTAGTCCAAACTTCCTGCTCCAGAAGGGTCACCCAGAGCATGCTGCAAGGAATCATATGCTGGAGGGTTTTGAGTATCTCCAATGAAGGAGACTCTACAACCTCTCTGGGCAGCCCTCTGTCATCCTCACAGTCAAGATGTTTTTCCTCATGTTCAAATAGACCTTCCTGAGTGTGTGCCTCTTTGTACCAGTTGCCTCTCACCCTGTCTCTGGTCATCACTGAAAAAAGTTTGGCCCCATTCTCTTTACATCCTCAATTCAGATGCTTATACACGTTTATAAGGTCCTTCACCAAATGATAACAAGACATTTACTTTCACATTAAATAAACCTTAAAACATACACTCATATGACATTCAAATACAAATTGTCACTTACAAAGCTATCTGATAATTTTGCAGTCTGCTTACCTGTATTTCCTATTTGAGGATTTATGAAAAATAGAACAAAACATTTTAGCTAAATAAAAGCATAAAAAAAGAAAAGAAACACTATACAGGTATGAAGGCTACAGAGAATAAAAAAGTGCATTGAAAGTTAATTCCAGTTTCGGAGGTATTGATTGTTCCTTCCGTGATCCGCATTTCAACTATAAACTATTATTGCCTGTTGTTGAAGTTTCACCTTGAAAACCTAAATTGAGTATCTCAGTTTTAGCCACATATTATGCTTTATCATCTGTCTGAAAGAAAACGTGGTAGACACACATTTGTTAATTTAATTTTTACAATAAACTAAAAGGTCTTTGTAGACTTAAAAGAAAAATATCCATAGGGAATGTCTGTGTTCTATAAAATTAAAGGTAACAGGAATATGCACACCCTTAGTATGATGAAACAGATTGCAGAAGCATATCTAGCCAAATAAGTCATATATATATATATAATATGTATGTATATATATATATTTCAAATATAATCAAATTAACCATTAGATCTCAGTGTTATACTATTCCTCCTTGATAGAATAATAACTGGGAGGATAGAAATCTAATTTGGGAATGTGCCCTGTAAAGCTGCAAGTAGGAACTACTTTTTGCCAGGATAACCAAGTGAAACTGTAAAATAGCCTTATAGGTTTCATAGTCCATGATGACATGGAAATGATAATATAAATGATGGGATAGAGAATGATTAAGAAGTTAAGTAAGAAGAAATACCTGGTGTCATTTCTTAAAGAATCTAAATGGTTTTATGATCTGCTTCCACTTTTAGAAATGGTACACTAGAAAAGAAATTGAATAAACTGAAATGATAGGAGCCATCAGAAGAATTTCAATAGGGAAGGAATCCTATCGCAAAACCTACATTCTCTTTTAGAGTTGGTCATGAGTTCTGTGATGAAAATTTGCAGAATATTGTTCCTTTCTGCTATGTATAAAGCGTATGATTTAACTTACAAACGTTTTTAACCAGAAGGTTTCAGAACCACTTTTCATGATTTCTTTTTAACTAAAAAGGCATGGCAATGTTCTGCAACAAATAATGGTACTCTGGCAGTTGTTAAGATGACCTAGAATCATAAAAATTTATCCCAAATTAAAAAAGGAAAAAAAAATCTTATTCGAGCAGCCTGGACACTAGTTTGCTTATATATAAACTTTTATTAATAAAATAACATGTATGATTTAAATTATTTGTTATACAAGAATTTCTTATCATTGCTGCCACAGATAATTTGTCCAACATTGTACAGTCCAACTCAAAATTGCACATATCCCTTTTCATGTCCTTCTACCCATAACCCTTATTCATTAGGCCCATTTTCTAATTTGCCAAGCTATCTAGGGAAATAAGAGGTACCTTAGGAATTCTTTCTGTTTGATTGTTTGTTTGTTTTACAGAAGCAATTAAAACTGTGTACTCCAGAATATGTCAATCCAATTTCATGATATAAATTAGTGCAATTATATTAAAAGCAAAATATCTTCTACTGTAGTTTCAAAATTTTTTTTTGACATAATTACTTCAGATTTACTTTGTTTATATATAACTCACTGTGAATCAATAAACAGATTTTCAGAAAGATTAATATACTCCATTAATAGATGGAAATGAACAGTGTGTTTCCTGAAATTAATATGGGATTAGATACAAAAAGGAATCACACTGCGGCATATTATTGCAGTACCTCATTCTTAAATCTAGTTTTGTCTCAATATGTACATTGTAGAATGAAATCCAATTTATTTTGTTAGACTCTTCTTAGTTTCTTGAACGAAGTTGCATGTCTTGTTTTGAGATTGACAAAGACTGGAATGCTCGCCGACAAGGAAATAGTTAGCCGATACTGAGAGGTATCTCTTCAAAGTCATTTTTCTTGAGACAGTGGTGATCTCCAGGAAGGGTTTTCTCTCCACTCAAGATAAACTATCCTCCTTCTTAAGACACAAAGCACAGGTAGAGGGGTTTTGCTTGCCAAAAACTTATGCTTACATGAGTTGCTTTGCACAGCAACTTATTAGGATATAGCAGATACGGATTCCATTTCCTTCCTATCTTTGCAGATTTAAACTTACTTTATTTAAATTGTTAGTGTATTCCATATTTGCTATCGCTTCTTGGGGAAAGAAGGCCTATTTTTCAGAGCAACATTTGTAAAATATGTGTTTTCCTAGTTATAAAGGGCAAAGCAAGAAGAAAGCTGCTGAATCAGCAGCTGGTCTTATATATCCGGATGCTTATTATTTTTTTCCACAGTAGCCTTTTAATTTGTTCACTAAAATCCCAAAATTTATATAGAGAAGTGTTTCTCTGCATACTCCTGCAAACATCCTTTATTGCTCTACATTCTTCAGGTATCAGAGCAGTTTTAGACAAAGATTAGATGCCTTTAATAGGAGTTAATTTGTTTCATCTTTGCGCTGCCATTTGTTCTTTTTTATTTCATTAGTTTGTTCTATTTTTTCTTCCACAAATTCAGACAAAATCATCCACTGAAACCGTTCCAGAAAGTTTTATGCTGTGGGAACATGTTTAGTAAGCTGAATAGATTCAAGTGTATAAAATTAAATAATTTGAAAATAGCTATCATTTAGCAGTAAGTTGGAGGCTGCAGCTTTAAGATAGTGGAGAATTCTATAAATTAGAATCATGGTCTATATCAATTTATTAACAGAGAACAAGAAAAAAAAATCATTGTATGTAAGCTCGAAGCTAGATTTGCCTCTCAGTTGGATGCAATATGTTCAGTATTTTACCTGCTGCTACCCATTTTTGTTTTTCCTCAACTTCTCCTAGTAATTTTCTAGTTGTACTTTAACTGTGCTTCAAACTGTTAAAATTTTTCTCTTTAAACTGACTAAAATACTTTATGTAAGTTTATTTTCCTTTTTTTGTTGTTGTTGCCGTGAAGTAATGAAAGTCTCTTTTTGACCCATTGGTGTCATGTTTTATCAGAATAGACTTTTGAGGGGGAAGATGAGGGAAGGTTGTATCTATTTAGTAACAACATAAGCATCTTAAGGCAAAATTTATTTGATCTGGTGTACCTCCATTCTAGATCAAACTTTCAAGGTGTATACATGCCTTTGGCAGATTTACGTTTTTTTAATTTAATAACTCATAAGAACTCAGTAATATAGTGTCGGGCACTGTAACATGTTCTCTTATGAAGTTCATTTGAGTTTTTTTAAAGGCTGTAAGATCACATCTCCATACCTTATTTATGTAATGAAAATAATTAGAGCTACATTTTAAAAACATGTAAGTTTCATTTTAGTTCCTTGTTCAGCGATAATTAAATTTGAACAAACTGGCTTGTTTTTCGGTAGCTGAAAAGGGCTTTTCTTTTGGATGCTACCAATATCTGCTACTAAGATGATTTTAATGTTCATTCCAATTTATGAAGCAAAATGATATTGATTTCCTATGTTAGGTAGAAGTTATTAATTTCTGCAGTTATTAACTTCTGACATGAATGAGAAGTAAATGTGAATATTCTATTTCTAAGAGCACTCTAAGTTCACTTGTTGAACTTAATAGCTTATTACCTAAAGACTATTGTACTAGATATTCTTGCCAAGAGCTGTATATAAATTTATGTTGTATGAAACCTAACAAAAGTAGTCCTACCATAAATCATTTCTCTATTGAAATAATACTAAAGAACATCTGGACCCACTATACCTACATAATTCAGAGTATTGCACATTCAGTAGAATAGTATAGTTTTTATAAACAGGAGGACTTCTAAGTTTCAAGGGATTCAAAAAAATTGTCAATAGTAAAAGTTTATAATAATAATTCTCAAAAACATTAATAAACTTTCTCAAAAAAAAAAAAAGTAGTGGGGGATGTACTACTTAATTAATCCACAATAATCGTGTATGAAAAATGTCCAGAGAAATTGAAAATTTAGGATTATATTCCATTCTCATCTTAGAGGTACCAGACCCACATCATCCAGCTTTCAGAAGATAGGAGTTTCTTTCACACTTGTGGTACCTATCCTGCTACGCTATTGTTTTTCTCTATTGTATAATGGAACGGCTGAATGGTCCAAGTATTCATCTGCTTCAACCAGCATCTGCCATGCAACATAATGGCACTTCCCTGTAAAGATGGGAGATGTGTGAGGTGGGTGTTAAATGAAGATCTTTCACCGACTCAACAATCCTCCAGCCACAGGGAAATCGCATAAAATCCAAATGCAACGCCAGTTTATCT
>NW_010586780.1:1140-32246 GCF_000705375.1 Tinamus guttatus
ATTCCTGCCCTGAACTCAAAGCATATCCCATCTCGCTTTGGATACTAATGCCCTAATTCTCGCCTTCCACATCTCCTTCTCAGGATGAGAACACACATCTTCTCTTTCTGAAGCTTTCTCCTCCCTACCCCTGTGCAAGGCAGGACTCTATGGCCTGCTCTAGATCTAGCTCAGTCACAGCTAAATTTCCCAGATACTGAAATTAAACCAGATGAATCCCAATCCAAGAGACTTGCCAGGGCTATACAAGGAATCTGTGGTAGAGACAGGGACTGAATACAGGTACATCTCAGGGAAAGAAACCAACACTCCTGAGCCTGTTCTGTCTGTGTCTGTGTGGGTTTCTACACCCTTGGGATGGAGGAGCAAGGAGCAGAGGCCAGGGGCTAGTTCTGCAAATTCCCTTCATTCTTCCTGGAGAGAAAACAATTTTTTTTTTCTGAGTTTGTCTCCCTCAGGCCAGAAATCCCTTTGAGGAGCACTGGAGAATACTGTTGTTGCACTCATTACATATGCATTTGGACTCTGAAAATATCCTGCATACACACATGGATCCAGAAGAACAAGAACTCCCCTCCAGAATGAGAGGCTCCAAATGACAGCATCAGTCCTGAGACATCTAAGGCTCCCCAGAGGAGTCAGAGGTTTCTCAAGGGCTCTCCAGAAGCACCTTCCACAGGAACTATGTCTATTGCAACTCCCTGCCACCTTTGGGTTATACGCTAGGGTCACTTCCTTGCCTTGCCCTCTCTAAAGTAAACGTCAAGTGTAGACGCTGAGAGAGACTTCAAAATCAAAATCAAGAAAGCAAAGCTGGTCATATACCTAAATCTGCACCCAGAAAAGAGAGCCTATCTGAAACAGAATAGCATTCAAGAGGTTATTCACAGCCATGGCATAAACAGTGAAAATTTACTGGAGTATACAGACCACCCAAGTGTGCAGCTAAATGAGCTTCATAGTAATGGAATTGCCATATCCCTCTGAATTGTACCTCAGTAAGGCTACCCTGCTGTTAGAAAAGCAAATTCGGACTCGATAGTAGGGGCCTGGATGATTAGAATATAAGCCATAGGGAGAAGATAAACTGTCTAAGTTGGTAAGGATAGTGTGGACTGCTCTGACAGAGCCAAAGCAGTCTGAGCATTCAAGGACACAGGCAGGTTTTTGGAACACAGCAGTGTTACACCCAAGGCTGCAGAGACAGTCAGTTGAAGTGAGGCTGTAGTATTGTAAAAAACAATCCGTGAAAGGCTGCAAAAGGCAGCTCTTCATCGGATGTCAATCAGCGTAGCTCCTCTGATGTCAGTCTCTTCTTCCTGTGCTATAATGTGCTGTTTCTTTGCTAATATAATGCAATATAATTTCACACTTTTTTAAACTTCAATGGAGTTACACAGACTTCCACCAACTGCGGGTCTGGTTAACAACCTTATTATGATGCACATTCAGAAGAAGGCAGAGTTAAGATTACAGAGGCAAATTTAACCTCCCCTCCCGCCATCTGAGTGCTTGACTGTGCAGCCGCAGCATCACTGCACTGTAGCCTCCTACTGTCATGCATCAGTCCATCCTAACCACTTTAATCACAGTCTTCTCCCCACAAGTCTTCAAGAGCCTTGTAAAAGGCTCTTGAAATACAACTGAATTCAGCCTCCCTCCCCAACTGTCACACTTGATCTACAGGTGGCAAAACTGAGGCAAAAAGTTTTCGGTGGGTTCACTAGGATCACATAAGATGCATCTTTTTTGAACACCAGTCAGCATGAAGCTGCAGCCAGCAGCTTATTGTACTGAGGGGCAGCTCTTGTAGCTGAAGCCCTCTTCAGCTACAAAACACTAAGGACATCTTAGGGTCCCAGGACAGGGCTGGGGCTGCTCTGGTCATCCATATTGCTTAACTGTTAGCGTACAGACTCGCATGGTCCTGCCCCTACTCAGTTAGTGCTCTCACAGACCTGGGCACAGCTGGAGGAACCTTTCCCACTAAGCAGAATGGACAATATCATTTGATTTTGGGGAAAAGAGCATGGACAAGAGCTCTGTATGTACGGGCATGAGTCATGCCAGTCCACTTGCCTGCAGAGCAGTGGAGTTGTCACCGGCCAAAACAGATGTAGCTGCTCAGAGGTCTCTCTCCTCTCCCATCACTCACCTTCCCGAGTTGGGCAAGCGAGGTGCTGCCACCAAGACATGAGGATAGAGCCCTGTACACGGAGTGCTTTGCAAAGACAATCGCTTCTGGCTACACAGGGAGCTCCTGCTCCCAGAGACTCTGGGCAAGACTCGGCTTTGCCTCCTGTGGCCCTGACGCCCGCGCTGGGGCTGGCAGCAGCTGGGGCAGGAGGGCTGTCCCGTGGGGCACACGGGCTCAGCAACGCAGCCCGGCTCAGAGCGCTTAGTCAGCACAGAGTGGGGAACTGCAGCAGGAGGAGACTGGGAGCAGGGAAAGAAAAATAAACCATACTGACCCAAACTAAAATGTTTTCAGCTCTTGACAGGAAAAGGAAGATTGGAAATGACATCAAGTCAACACTCATTGATTCTCCTCTGTTATGACCACTATATAGCACCTTCCAATTCCTTATGTTTTCCCGACCAGCAAAAGCTGTCTGAGGATCTAAACCCAAAGTCTCCGGGCCACCCTCTCCCATTTCCCCCTTTTTAAAATTATTATCATTATTATTATTATTTTTCTTCTCATTGTTTTTAAATCACTCTCTATATAACAGTTGTTTTTCACATTAAATAACATCAGATGAGAGTTTGCTATAGTCAGAAGAATGAAACTGTCATCTCTAATTTGCCTGGCAGAAGCTGTGCTGACAGGAAGTTGTCTGTGGTTGTTTAGAAATAAAATAATGCTCTGAGGAGAAGTGCAGAAACTTAATAGGACTTTAAAAACAACAGGAGCCATGGGGACTGCAGATGGTTCCTAGGCCTAAGGACTAAATAAACAATGATTTTATAGGCAAGAATGTAGCCTAGGGGAGATGGCCTCTAAAGAGATGTTCACACATATTGTGCCCAACATCATTAGACTGCCTGGTGGGAGCAAACGTTCGGCAGTTAAAGACATTTTGAAAAGGAAAAATCAGCCTCAAAAGATACTTTAAATGAACAGGAGGTGGAAGAGCAAACCATCTGAAGAACCTCGCACAGCTAAATGACTCACCAAACATCTGTCTCAGGGACCAATAATTTGAAACTGATTGACTTACTGGATGTAAAATATATAGATAAATGCAGAGGGAAAAATAAATAAATAAATCCAGATGGGAGGGTGGGATTTGTTGCAGGAAAACAAGGGAAGGGGCTTGGTGAGGAAAGGGGAATGGGGAGGGGAAGATTCATTAGTAAGTAGTGATAAAGGCAGCAGCAATGAGCTTTTTCAAAGGCCCAGAGCACAGCTCCCATTTGCGCTCTCTCCCGGAGGCTTCATTTCAGCCTGGCACATCCAAGCACAGAGACAAAAAAAAAAAAAAAAAAAGAGAGAGGGAGACAACCTGATATTCACTGATTGAAAAAGCAAACACAGGACCCGCTTCGAAAGGGCTCCCATGCTACGATTTTGAAAATAAGGGCCTTGGAAAACCAAGTGCAATCTTCTACCCAGGGCTGCTAACCCATTTCTGCCAAGCCATTTACATTTATAAGGCCTTCAATCACGTTTTCTTTTCCCTTTCCCTGCTTTTCACCCCCCTGCCTTCCTCCTCCCTCTCCCTCCCTTCTGCAGAGGACTCATTTCATTCTCACTCTTTTGTTACACCTGTTTGCAAGGGGGTATTTTGCAGTTAACTTCAGCTGGCCTTTTTGTATTTACGGCTTCTGAGACAGACAGATGTGGGTGAGAGAGGGAGCTAAGCCAGGTTTTGTGCAAAGAGGGGGTGGTAGATTTTGCATCTCGTCTGTTTTGACTCCTTGCTATGAAGAAAGGAATTTCGGTGCTGCAGCTGCAGGGACTTTTCTTCCAGCTATGAATTGAGATGAAATGGTGAAGTCCTTATTTTGTTAAATGTACATCCTTATTTTTATCTCTCTATATATCAGTTAGATTACAAAGATTTTCTTAAATTAATTACCTAGGAATAAGCTTACATTTCTAAAAAAAAAAAAAAGTTCTTTTATAACTGGAAATATGAGAATTTTTCTTAGCAAAAATGCCTAAATACAGCATTTTGACAAATTGAAAGACTTCTCTCCAGATTTTTTTTTTAAACTAAAGCATACTGCTTTCAATGAAGGGGCATTTCCTAATAACCACAGCAACAAAAGAAGCCACCTAAGCCAAGCAAAATACAGTTTGTTGGAAAATTCCTGACCCTCTCCCTGGACAAAGTCTGCCTTTGTAATCCAGTCTTGCTCCTTAGCCTTTCCCTGGAGTTGGCAGTTTAATTGATAGGAACCACTTTGTTTGTTTGTTTGTTTGTTTTTCCTCATTTAAGGCTACTTGGATCATATTCTGTGTCCCTTGAAGCAGTCGAAAAATAGCACCAGTGCTCTTGAAACGAGCAGGATGCTCATCACCTTGGGTTTGTAAGACGAACACCAGATAAAGAGGATCAATAATCTATCTCAGAGCAGCAGAAACATCAGAGCAAGCCCTTCCACACAACCCTCAAAGGCTCACAGTGAGTCACCACCAGCAAACGCAGATCTTGTTGATGCCTCTCACGCTATCAGGATAACATGCTAGAAATAACACTGCTATTTAGATCTCGTGCAGCATTTGTTGAAGGGAAGCGAGCATCGCAAAGCTCTCGGCATCGGGGTACAGGATATCACCATGCCTATTTGGCGGATCTGGAAAACAAGGTTCAGAGAGGACTGAAAATCAAGCCGGAGTCTCTAGCGGGCTGCCCCTCTTTTCCATGGATGCATCCGCTCTCAGGTCACAAACACTGGCTCCAAGAGTTCAGGGATAGGGAGCAATTTCAAACGCTCATCTCTGAGAGCACTTATGTCCACAGAAACTACGGGCCTACCACAGAAACCGATCAGAAGGGGGATTCCTGCTCCCAAAGGACCAAAACAGAATTGGGTGAGCGAGTGGTCCCGGTTTGAGCGTGCACTTTAGAGCAAGCTTGAGCCTGTCCTTAATCCACGTGCTGTCTCTGCACATGACCCTCATCTACTCCCTGTGCCTTCCTCTGCTCTCTTGGAGTTTTCAAATGTGGGTCCCTGAAATTAAACGCCTGAACCCTCATTCAGACATCAAAACAGTTGGCCTTCGCTGCAAAGTTGCTAAGCAACCATGGCTCGCACCGAAGTCAACAGGAACCGCAAAGACCCGTCGGTAACATTTCTGACGAGCAGGTCACCCAGACGAGTGCTGAACATTTCAGAAAGTTTCTGCATTTAAGCACCTGGGCATGAACTTTTTGACCCTACTTTCTCTGGGCCTCGGTGTTCCCTTCCATAAAGCGGCGATTGCACCTCGCCGAATGTGGGAAGCTTTTCATGTGTTCACATATGCAAAAAAACTCAAACTCCTCGGGTGAAAGCAATTGCAAGTGGGAAAGGCACGGCGGGCAGAGAACATAAAATCAAGTGAAAGCCGTAACATGGAGTGATGTGGCATCGGGGCGGTGCAGGGCATAAACAGCTCTCATTTTTTCTATGGTTGTGCTATATAATTAAATCCTCATTTTAAGAAATGACACTTCCTAGACAAAACCCTGCTAACTGTGTATGCCCATGCAGAGTCTTATAATTTTGGAAAGCCGTGCACTGGGGGCTGCAAGCTCTGAATAAGAAGTTATGAAAAATAAAGACACTGTGATGCCCATCTAGCACAAGGATAGACTGCTCAGTTGAGCTAATTTTTATGGTTACATGGTTACAATGCCCTATGGGGTAAATTTTTGCTATGCTACTAGTGTTGTCCTAAGCAATTCCCCGGATAGTAAGGGAATTAGGATGAGCCAAAGACCATGGCTGATGTGCAGTTTGGATGTGCAGTGTGGACGGAGGCAACAGGATGCCTCCAGTTTTGGAGGCCAGGAGAATTTAATGACAGATGACAGCTGGCCTCAGTGATAAAGGTGCCAGTAACATTTATTTTACCAGTCACTGCAGAATCAAGGATCTGACCATCTTCGTTCTAGTCTGACCTCCTGGGTACTCCAAACTGAATTATTTCACCCATCAGCTTCTGCATCAAATCCATACAGCTTGAGTGGGACAACTAGACAGTGAACTGCAGCACAATAGCTAATAGGTATTAGAGAGAGTAAGAAGAGACAAGTAACAAGAAACAAAAGGGATTAAGAGTATTATCAGGGTTATTATTATGGTTCAGACCACAGAAGTATCATGAAAATTGATCCAGTCCAGATGGGCCTGGCTATTTATCTAGAATTCCTGTTTCTTCGCTCACCCTGGGCTTTTTCTCAAACTCAGAAATTCCTTCACTATTATTACCATTTTCTGCCTGCCTCAGCCAGATCTAGCTTTGACTGAATTTTAGAAGTGCAGAAAACTCTAAATGAATACACCATTATATCTGAAAGCGTAAGACATAAAGGTAGAACTGGGCTTGGCAAAGTCTTACCGTTTGCACGCTCCTCACCAAGGGTGCACAGGTGGCCTCTTCTTGTCTATAGTCCCAGCTCTGGTCTGACCCCTTTCCTCCCTCACCCTCTCTTCCAGAAAACAAATTCAGAGCAGTTGTGACATTATATGGCAGTCTCTGCCAGGCTGGGCTTGCACAAACAACCCCATGAGGCTTGCGCGGGGGAAAAACACAGCAAGAGAGAAAGCAGAAGCTATAAGCAGGCTGGCTATTTTCAGGTTCCGTTCCAGGCAAAACTGGTGCTAAATTATTTACCAGCCAATTGTGTGAAGGAATCAAATCCAGTGGCATCCACATGCGGCACTCATAACCTACTAACTGCATTAACGCAGCTGAGGATTAAGGGAGATTTGAATCAAAGTAATGGGAAAGAAATCATGTGCTGAAGCATTTAGATGTAGTCACTTTTCATGCTGCCTTGATGCCTAGGGACTCGTCTCCCCCTTTCCCTGGCAAGTGGCCTCAGCCAGCCACTAACCACCAACTCCGAGAGCCTCCAGCTCAGCCAAGCTTCCATTCTGGAGACAGAATTTGCAGAGATGCAGCTGGGGCCAGGATAAAAAAAGAAGAAAAAAAAGTCCAAACAAACCACCCCCAAGAAAACAGACAAGGAGAAAGGAAACTAAAATAAACCCTCAGTGTATCAGGGACCATCTGGATTAGGAGCAGGGGGCTGTAAATGGGAAGGGGAAGCCTGTCAGGGCTCTCCAAACTCTTCCCAGTTGATTCTGCTAACTGGATGACATCTTTGGCAAGATTATTGTGGGATGGGATGGGGAAACAAATCTGAATAGCAATCAGGCAAGGGCTGGAGCAGCTCATCCGTGAGCAAACAGCCAATTGCTGCTGTTACAGAGACAGCCAGTTTCCTTCTTGAAGGGGGAAGAAGGAGGGAGAGGATCCTTAGACTTGGGGAAGAACAAGGGAAATTTGTGACTGTGTCTAGGACACCCCTCTGCCTCTCACCATTCCTGAAGAGGTAGTACATCAAAGCCTGCCTACAGATGTCCACATTTAATAACCTGCTTCCAGTACTGCAAGGCTACACAGGTGTTGCATGGTGAAGGAGAGACCTCAGAGTGGTCAGCAAATCTTTCCCTTTCTCCTGCAGAGACTACCAATGCCTAGAAAGGCCTGGATCAACAAGTCGTCTCATCTGGAGCACGTGTACCCCAGCACAAGCCATAGCGGGGAGAATTTAGCCTAATGTGGGGATGACACTGGATTTCCCAGCGCCCCTCCTCAGCCTCCACACCCCTGACTCCCTTTTTTTTTCCTTTGGTTAAGAAAAGTCCAGACTTTGGGCTAAGAAAAGTCTCTTAGTGCACATCTGAGGATCTGCAATATGATGCCAAGGGAACCTTGTTTTAGGAGTGACCTCTGTCCCAGTGGGAAGCATGGACCAGCTCCTGGAACGTGCATGGTGGGCTTGGTGTTTGGCCACAGTGGTGCCTTGGGAGCATTAGCTCTTCAGAGCGCACAAATCAGAGACACAACCTGGCTCTGCAGAGTTAAACGCAGAAGTCATCATGCCCTCAGCTCACATGCGGGCCTTGTGTTACAGGGAGGTGGAAACATTGGCAAAGACATCGAGGGGACATCTCTTCTGGGAAAGTTACACTGGGATCTTTTTAAGCTCTTTTTGGACAGCAGCCACCAGAGACAGGCAGGAGGATGGAGCTCAGTGAACGGCTGATTTGAAGGACACCAGTCCTGAGCATGCAGCCCTGCTCTCTGAGGCAGTCCAGGGCTCAAGAACAGGGAATGCACTCTTTTCATGGAGCCAAGTTTACTGCAGCCTTTGCAAATCCAAGCCAGGAATCACCCCAACACCCTAAGTAATGTGAGTTTTTACACAGCAATCAGCGCTACTGGTCGCAAGAGGAGCGCTTATCCTTGCTCATAAAAGGTGGCAGGATCAGACCTTAGTCACAACAGAGGAGACAGCCAAGAAATGCATGCTGGAGTTGAAAGCTACAGAAATAGCAACTAGCCTGGACTTCCCCCAAATCCAATAGTAACATGAAATCCAGTGGGACTTTTCATTCATTTCACCCTGCAAATATTTCTTTGTTTCTGTCTTGTGACAGACCTACAAGAGAGATTTCTACTACCCTGTGCATTCTTCGTAGATCAGGAATCTGAGACACAGAGAGGAAGAAGAGGGACAGGACTTGCTCTGGACAGCTCGGATTCAGTCTGATGCCTTAATCTTAACCTTAACTTCAGCTCAAGGATGACCTGACTAAAGTCAGATGGTCAGTGTCAGCTGGATGCAGTGGAGATGCCTATGAGACAAAGTAGATGCATGGAGCAAGCGGGTGTGTGGAGCGGGTGCTCCAGTGCAATGTGCTCTAGGTCACCCTGCTTTTGCAGGGCGGTTGAACTAGATAATCTCCAGAGGTCCCTTCCAACCAGGCAATGCCAGCCTGGAGCTTTACCTACGTAGGCAGCAACAGCTGTAAGAGCAGAGCTCCCAAACTGCCCTCAGCAAGTCCTGTTTGAAAACTGCAGTCCATTCCTGTCTGTGTGAATGATCAATGCTGTGGCCTTGCATATACAGACAAGGGTTCATCCTTTCCGTTAAACGGTGGTGACTCTCGAATGCTTCACCTAATTTCAGTGAATTTGCAAACCTCATTTCATTTTACAGGCACCTGTCCCCCAAGGGCTCACATTGTGCAGTTCCTCTGAAAACCAGCACTTCTTTAGATCTGTGCTTTGCAAACCTGTGTAGCAGAGCTTGTCATTTGGGATTTTCCTTTTTTATTTAATAGTTTTAAATGTTATCAAAACATGAGTCCTAAATAAAGTTCTTCAGGCTAACTACCAGTCATGGAGTCGTTACTGGAAAGGGCAGCTGGTGGAGGATAGCAGAGCTGAGCTCAGCGCTGCTATTTGGAAAGGACAGCTTGGTACTTAATAAAAAGATAAAGACACTGAGTGTTTCAACTCTGGTTTCCCACACCTCATCCTAGCAAGCAGAATGGGCAGAGTCTGACTCTCCTCTAGAGTGATAAAGCTTCTTTGCAACCAAACTGACCTTCTTTGGCTAACAGTAATAACAATGAAAAAAATAATTCGTATTCATGGGCATCTCTTTAACAAAAGGGAGTACTCAATTTCATGCAGAAGCTATTAACCCCACTAAGCCCACATCTTCCGAAAAAGGTTATAAATGAAAAAACAAAGTATTAAAGCAGACAGCTCTGTCATATATTTTAACTTTTAATCATCCTATCAAGTTGATTAAGTAAACAGAGAAAATGGAAATATATTAGATAGAGGAAAGAGGCTGACAGGGAAATTTTGAATGCATTCAAAGATTGAATGCTGTGCATTATGCCAAATCAGAAGTCAGGTAGAGGAGGAGGCAAAGCTCCAGATCAGCCGTTTCTCAGATCACCTGTAGCTCACTAGGTGCTTGCTGCAATTGGGCACCAACTTTGCATCCAAACTGATGTTTAACTCATGGTGTAAATTAACCATCTGTCTCTTACCACACCGTGATACCTCCCTACCAGACACTGACCCTGGAAAGAAACACCGCACTCAAATCCAGCAAAAAGGTACAGATCTAAGTTCACAACTTAAACCTTTCTCTATTTTTGGCCCAAGTATAAACATATTAAATACGAGCAGCATTTGGAACAGGATCCTGGGATAATTTTTACTGTCTATGTTATTTAATCTCCATCTGCTGTCAGATATCACTCTAATTTTGTTTTTACCCTTTGTACTTGAGACTTACAGTTTGAGTAACAAAGGCTGTACAAAATATAGATGAATCATACAGGCAGGTAGAGGCAGGTTCGGGGGAACAGCACTTGTATTAGTCACAAAAGCTTGGAAAACGATATGAATTACGTGCTTGCCAGTTGCTGGGAGAAGATTCATTAGACCACTGGGCCTTGAGCTTGGTCAAAATCACACCCTTTTAAATCACTCCGGAGAGGTTTTCTGGTGCAGAGGAAAACTCACTAGAGACACTCAGGAGAGCTGGGGTTTAGGCAGGCTCTGACACTGACAGCGGTGTGACCTTGGAAAAGCCCCTTCACCTTTCTGTGCCTCTTTCCCCCTCTGTTCTTCTCTATTTCATCTGAAAAAGATATGCATGTGCAGGATTACTGCCTCTTATTGGGTCACCGTAGACCATGCAACCACTCTCAGGTTGGATACCAGAAATTGCTACCAGAAGGCTAAACGCAGTGCTGAACACATGCCTGCCCATGCAGACAGAGAAACTATAGGGTTAAGGAACCTTTCCCATTACACAGAATTTTTAGAACAACGCAGTGAGGGAGCTGTATTGCCTTAATCACAAACACCAGAATGTATTTCATCAAGCAAGAGCTGAAACAAACTGGAGAGAGGCAGAGGCAGGTACCTAGAAGAACTGAAGCTCTGCCTCCTACCTGGAACTCAAAGTTACAGGGATACTTTCAAGGAGTGGCAACTGCATAGCGCAAAGGCTGCATGTAACCAGCAAGCAAGAGGAAAGAAGTGTAGTAAGCATTAAATATAAACAAATACACAAACATAATTAAAAAAAAAAAAAAAGGAATGAGATCTTAGATCAACAGTCTCTCAAATACCTATCTTATCAAGTCTGGCATGTTGATCGCAGCCCAGCCAAAATGACCTGCTGCGAATGATTCCCCATCCTTTTCTCCTTCATTTTTATTTTTTCATTCCTGCAATTGGATAATCTTTTATTGATATGATACACGCTTGCAAGAACAAAGCTGTAGAAATCATGGGCTTGCATCATTTCACAAGCAATGTCATGTTCAGGACTTTTGCATCCCTTCTAACCACGAGTACAAAGGGAGACAAGGGGGGATTTTCAAAGAAACCTACCCCAAATCAAATAGATTTAAGTAGATGGAAATCCTGCAAGACAACTGCACTGTCCAAAGGCTATTTGGAAGCAGGAAAGACTTTTTTTCTTAATGCTAAATGGTGTTAATTTACATTAGTGGAGGATCTAGTTCTTTGTTCATTATTCCCATTTTAGCAAAGGCTAAAACCTAAAGAAACTGAAGTCCATGGAGGGGAAATAAACCAACAAAAAAATTGGCATCTCGTTCTAACTGAGGGGAATTAGTGAGTGTAACTAACCACTGAGAGTAATTAACCATTGAGACTAGGGATGTAGCAACTTCTCCATGGCTTTGAGATTTTACAAGGCAATTAAATATCTTTAGCTGAACCAGAAACTGTGACAACTGGAAGTTGGGCCTCTAAGAATTCCACAAAGGAATGTCAAAGACATGTTTTTAAATTATGGTATTTGGACATTGTAACCTATCTGATTAAAATTAAATGATTATATGAGCACTTTACATGTATCTAACAACTCATGGGCCATTACACCCTCTAATTGTGTGAGTTTGGCATGCTGGATGTTATGAGGCAATGTCATTCACGTGGACTGGTCTGATTCAGGGAATGTCTTGTTCATCTCTTCGTGGCAGGGATGAAGGGTTATGCAGCTAGGAATGGCTTTCACATGCTTGGAGCAGTCCATAATCATGAGTGCTGTTTGATTCCAGTTACTATCTTTTATATCTCGTGCTTGGAAGGATGTATAAGAAATATCTCTACTGTCTCTCCTCCATGCAATCATTCCTATCTTTGAAAACTATGACCAAAATCTTGGACTCATGACTTATCACCTTGTCTATCCTATGTATATTCTCTTTTCCTTTCCAACTTTCTCTTCAATCTCTTTTATTTCATTACTGAACTGCACTCCCTAGCTTGAAATTTTTCTTTAGATTCATCTCTGTCCGTAGTGTTCCTCAGCTCTCAAAACCTTCTATCTTTTCATACCAGGTCTGTTCCCTCCCTTCTGCAGCTACTCAAGGTCTACCTCAGAGCACATACGTGTTGTTGTTCTTACTTTTACAAGAGACCTTAAAAATAGATGAGATATGAGATCCCATGATAAGATCATGGATCGTAAGATCATAAGAGATAAGAGATATGAGCTCCTTGGCTCATACAACAACACTGTACTTTCCAAATGGGATGTGCTGGCTCCTGCAGGATATTGCTGTCCCTAGAGTGAAGCATTCTGGGTTTACAGTTCTAAAGCCATATCCATAGTTTGCTCAAAACGTGCTGGAAAGTGAAAAAAAGGATAAATCAGTTGTCTTTTCTGAGAGTGGTGTTTGTTCAAGGGAAAAAGATTTCCCTTTCCAGTCATTTTCCATCTTTCCCAGTCCTGCTATCTTTTTCCACTTCGGATGACAAAAGGAAATGAGATACTCTAAAAAATCATCAGAGAAGCTTGAAAACTTCCTGCGGAGAGAAGCTTTAAGAAGTTGTTGATAAAGGTAACGAGATAATCTAGAAAATGACCCAAAGTAAGGGCTCAGTTTGACCAAGACACAGAGGCACCAGCCCCAGGAAAGATGTCAAATGGTTTCTATAGTGCCAGTGCATGTTTGTCAGGAGGTAAATGGAGATAGTTTGGGACTACACCTGAAGCTACTGCAGAAAGTTCTAACTATCTTGCCTGCCTATAACTTACATGATTATGTTACTAACGTGAATATTCAGAAAGGGGAATGTAAGGCGCAAAGGACTGAATAAGCTACTCAGGAGCAGATCAACTTCAGAGGAATGTGACAGGGCTGCTCTGAACAGCCTGGAAACACCAGCCAGCTCCCAAGTGCATGCAGCAAGGGTAGGACAGCAGCACCAGACTTTGAGTAACCACAGACCAAAATCCTATCACCCTGCAGCCGTCATCCTTCCATATATAGAAGGGGATTCACTGACAACCTCAACTTCTTATCTCTGCTGCTGACCTTTACTGAGTTACACAATTGGTTTGCTGCTCAGGAGAGGGCTCAGATTCACAGTTTACTATGCACTGGCTGTCTGCACTTTTATGGTTTGCACTTTTACTTTATTATCTTTAATTTTCTTCTTCCAACTCTTGAGTGGGTATTAAAAAGTCAATACAAAACCTATTCTGGGCTTTTATTCTAAAATAACAGCACTAAGCTTGTTTATTTACACTGAGACAAGATTATATTTGTGACAGCCTTGTCAATAGTTCAATGGCATGATGCTAACTTTTTTTTTCTCTTTAAACTCAAATGTGCTTTATCTGTGTGTGTTTGTCTGTCCCTCCAGATTAACTCTTGTTTTCCAGAATCAATATCAATATTTTCCAAATATTGAGTTTGCCTTCATAAAATGATATCTATGTTTGGAGAACTTGAAACCCTGTGCACCTGTAAAGCATGGTTGTCCCAAGCATGTGACCACCTTTCAAAGGGAAAGATATTTTTTTCTTTGGTTCATTTGGTTCTTTGGTTTCATTTTTATTCTGCATGGTGTTTCAATGAATAAACCCCATAATTCAAGACAACGCTTGTGCCAAGTCCCTTAAGTTGCCTGCTCATCAGCTTGAACAAAAGCTCTTCCTAATTTCACTTCGTCCTGCACATGTTTTCATGTTCCATCTACAACACACAGATTTTAGCCTGTCTGTTCAGGCATCACTTTGCCTGAAGCTCATCTCAAACCATGGGCTTGCTCTCAGAACTGATCAGAATTCCTGCTCTTCTGCAAATATTTCACATCATGGCTGTTCCCTACTCCGCTGCCATTGGTTATGGGCTGCAAACAGCAGTCTGAGAAGTTCTTCAGGGACACTACAGAGAGAGAGTACACAGCAAGGGCAAAGACGGACCGTGAACTGTCTTTGAACTCTGATTAGCAGGAAAGGGATGCCAAAGAATAAATGCTCAACTGTGGAATTCAGATATGGCTGGCTGATTATTTCCCAACTTCTGCTGACCTTAAAAGCCAATCAAGTTCACATCCTACCCTTCCCTGAGACTCCCCTTACCTCCTCAAAACTATGATGAAAATACCCGAGTTTGGCCCCAGTCCCTATAATGTGCTATTCTGATGGTGCCATGTGCTTCTTCTTCCCCATGGATTTCTTTGCTCTGGCTGTCAGCCAATCAAGGCTTCAGCAATCTGATCAGCTGCCTGATTTAATGAACTCTCCTTTCCTGGGGAAGGGCACATTCCTTTATAAAACTGGTGAGATATCACATTTCACAGGATGACCTCTACTTTCATAAGATGATGGGAGAAAATTGGTTTTGGAAATCGAGGAAGATTGTATCTTGTGAAACAGAATCCAGAGAGTGACACAGAGACCACCTTTCCATTCCAGTCCATTTAATTTTCAGGTTTTGGTTTTGATGGGGAGCTAAATATAGTTTGGGTCACTGGACCATAGGCACAAATAATTAGCAAGTAAAGTAACCCCTCTCCCACTCCACTTCCTTACTTACTCTAGGCAACTCTTATATCAAACGTGCTATGCTCCAAGCTGAATGAGGAAATAGAGCTTGTCCTCCATGCCACTTCAGCCATCTTTGGGGAAAAAAAAAAGATACTTTTATTAACAATATCCTTCAATAGTGTTCTGCTGTTATTGCTCTGCCCCAAAGGAGGATTTGAAGAGGCAAATGCAATGGTCCAGGAGTTATGACTCATCATCTGGACAGAAATATGTTGTCTGGGTTCCAATGTCCTACTTAAACCTAGAGAGTTACCTACATAATTTCAGGATCTAACCTGAATTCTTGTGGAAAATAGGATAAGATGGTTAATGTTTATAACAAGTAGAGATTAACTTTGAGAGTTGTTTAGAGAACTTAAGAATGATTCTCTTTCATGAGGTCATAAACTTGATGCTCTAGGCTAAATAGAGTCTGACAGGCATGTTTGTTCAGGATACATTTATTACTGAGCTATCCAGGGACATCCACAATTACTGTCATGAGACGACTGATGATTAAAGAGCAGAATGAGCAAAATGGAAGATTAAAGGGATAGAACAAGGAGCAGAGATGTCTGTCTTCACTGAAAGCATGGCAATTTTGAGCCATACAAGAATCTATATGGGATGTGTGTGTGTGTGTGTGTGTGCTAAAATTTGCCATACATTTCTCAATGATTGCCCTGTTTCCTTCACCCTTTACATATATAACAGGCCCCTATCCTTTAGGAGACATGCTCCCACATGGAGCAGCTAACCACTAGCAGGGATGCATCAATGCTGCTAAAGTGTGTGCTGCTTTGCAGTCATTCGGTATTGTCCTTTAACTTCTAATATTTACAATATCTCCTTTCATTCTCTCTTTCTATAGTCAGTAGTCCTGGGGTAAAAATGCAAGTGGCAGTGATCTTACTTACTTTCCCCAGTATTTTGGGGAACATTTCCAATTTACTCTATACTAAGATAAGCCTTACAGTGCAATATAGCTTCCTCATGAGCCCTTATGCCAGGTATTCATTTGAGCTGCCTGTCAAGTTAGACCTGTCTGGACTTTCCATTCCTGATGGACACCCTGGAGAAAACTAAAGATCATAAAAGCTCCTAAGATAACTCTGCTCTGCGCTTTCATTAAAGACACTGCAATATCTGGTGTAGTGTTGGTCCAAAGACATGTTTTGATCTCAATGCGTAAAGGGGCTAAGAAGCCTGCCAACTCCCATATAATTGCTAGGATCAATTTTGAATATCCAGAAAAAGACAACAATGCATATGTGAAGAAATCAAGAAATCAGCAATCAATAGGTTGTGGAGGATTCCAACATTTTTTATGTCTAGAAATATTGGTACAGGACATATATTTTATAGGACAGCCTGCAGCTGGTAAAAGTCAGCACAGTTTCATTGGTTCATTAGGACAAGGAGTTAAAATATGCCAATAGAAAGGTTCACCTAAGGGCACAGTCATCTTCTAAAAAAGGTTTGGGGATATCCACAAAATAGCCCATTCAGCACACAGTATGCAAGGGACCAGATTAAATAATTTCCTTCTTTTAATAGCTAGCTTTTCATTTCTTCATTCTTCCAGGAATATTTTCCCTTTTGTCCTTACACATAGTGAGTTGGGAGAGCACCCTGTCTGCAAATAGGACTGAACTGCATAAAGAATAAAGAAAAAAAAAAAGTCCCTAGAGTCTCTTCACTTGCAAACACTTTTCTTTCTGTGCGTGCAGGGCTGCATATGCTACAATTTTATGACTGAGATGGGTTTCCCTTGGGAGCTTTGAACTCTCTTAATGCTTATGACCACCAGTCAATTTCCATCCAGAAAATATCCTCCACAGACAATACATGAAACAGGCAAGGAAAAAAAAAAACAAATATTCATTATTCCAGGAGTTAAAGTAGCATTCTTTTGGATTGCACATCTGTAAAATGCCAATAAATTGAAGGCAATGCTCATAATTACGTTGCAGGCCAAGCTGAAAAATTGATGCATTCCTCCAGAGCAGTTTGCTATTGTTGGGGTTTAGGAAACTTCTCCCTTCCTGCTGCTGCCAAGAAGAAGAAGAAGAAGAAAAAAAAAAAGAAAAAAAGAGGGAAAAAAAAGATACTTCTTTTTTTTGGATGTTGATGATTAAATAAGAGAACACTGAATGGCAATAGTCATTAGACCAGCAGGAGGAATAAATAAGGAACATCATTGGTAGTTGTAAATAACGAGTGCTGTTTTGAGCACAAAGCAACACATCTGGTAATTATTCTCAATTCCACTCCAATTGCTTTGATTTGGCGGCGTAAGGTGCCACAATGAATTCTGCCTTTATTTATTTATTTATTTATTTGCAAATCAGTGCTTAATTGTAAATTGCCTTGGAGGAATCAATGGGATTTATTGCTTCTGCCATGTGAGGTGTGAAATGTTTGCCATTACTGAACAATGGATTATTTTTTAATAATCTCTGCCTAATGACCTGTTTGTGTCTAATAGGGTTGTTTTGACATGGATGGAAGTTGCTTTTGATCCTCCTCTTCCCCACCCACATACATTTTTTAATCTCTCTGATTATACTTTTATTATGGCTGCTCATCTGCTACCTTATTAACATTACTTCCTTTATTAAACCAGAGCTTAAGTAGGACCATTCTGCCAAAGCTTCTCTCTTTGACCTGCTGCTAATTACTTTCTGTCAGCTGTTTTGGAGGGGCATGTTTGGAGCTGACCAACACCGATATAGTTCATTAACCCAAAAATGGTATTTTTTGTTCTTTTCTTACTCCTGATTACTTTTCCATTAGAATTTGTGTTTATCTCCAGAAAAAAAAATCCTATACACCCTCATTCAGTCTTGAAATTCAAGATAAAATATTCTTCTCCTCTCTTTTCTCCAGAAAGCAAGGATAAATGAAGAAAGTAGAGTTCTTAAGAGTATTTTTCCCTATTCATTGACTATTAAAAAAAAGGCAGTAATCAAAAAGTTTCCAAAAATGGCATTTTGAAGATAGTAAAATGTTTTTTTCTCTTAAAATCCTCTAATTTTGATGAAATGACATTTATAGATGTCCCATTCCTCAGTCAAGAATTTCAGCCATTTTTTTTCTATTGAGTAGGCCCAAATATCAACAGAAATAATGATAGCTATTACACCTTTAAAACATCTGCAGGCCTTGACTCCCCAGCTAGGGCACAGCAGAAAAATGGGCCCTTTCTTCTGAATTGTCTACTGAGAGTACAACCATGTCAGGGCTTCCCTTCTATTACACAGTGCACAGAACAGAGACATAGTCACAGTCGCTTTCTCTAGATGATACTGTAATTATCACATTAATCTGTATAACAACCTTCAGTCCTCTGCCTGGGACACTCCTTCCCCTGAGCCACACTTATTCCCACAGCAGACTGACATGTCCTCTCTCCTCAGGACAGGACACAGTATGGTGGAACACTGTCCATCAAAACTAGCTCTAAGGAAGAGATTATTCATTATTCAAGTCTGAGTTGCATTTAGAACCCTCCCTCCCCCAAAGCAAAATAAACACATAAATAAATAAACTGACTTTAATGAGGAAATACTGGTTTTCATTAAACTGGCTTTTCATTAAAACCACAAATGCCCCAAAACGTAATCCCCACTACTTCAGTATGAAACTGATGATTGTGTCTCTTGGGAACTGGGGTCCTGACCATTGCACAGATGTGTCCCAAACCAGACTGCATCTCCCTAGATGACAGGAGGGCCCAGTAAATCCCAGGAACTGATTCAGAGAAACAGGGAAAGGGGAGCACCCTCCTGTTTGGTGAGCAGTGAAGACTTTCCTTCCCTGAGGATAACGAGAACCATGCCTCTTTGCCACCACGCTCTTTTGAAGAGCAGCAAACTCACTGAAGCCAGGCACAGGCTCCCTTCTCTCTTCCCCTAGTGAAAACCTGCATAGATCTGGACCTGCTGTGGAGGCAGGCTAACTAATACAGTAAGTCATGCGATGACCATGAGCTGTCTCTATCCGCATCCTGCCTTGTCCTGGTGTCAGGGAGACCCTAACTGATTAAGAATGACAAGCGATAACTCCTCCTCTTCGGGGGCCCTCTGGGCTTTCCTGCTGCCATGGTCTCATCCCATTTTCTTTCTCAGAATTACAGCAATTAGCAACAGAAAAGACATTAGTTCATCTATCCCACATGCTCACTCTTCGCCTTGGCCAGCGCAAAATTAATCCCTCTATTCTTGAAGTTCATTGTCTAGCCAAGTTTTAACTGGCTCACACAATGCAGACTCCTTTAAAAAGCAATTCAATTGACTAATGGGCCTCTAGGCCTGGTTACATCCCATACATGAAGGAATAAAATTACATGTTTGGGAGACAGGTGTACCTGCAAAGTTCCCCTCATAGAGGATTCACCAGACTGTTCCTTTGGGAATAGACTAATCCTCTACCCAGCAATCATAGGCTTATCAGCACGCTGTATTTTGCCCATGAATTATGCCTTGTGTTCAACACAGATCCTTTCAGATACAGGATGCAACCTTTGGTGGACTACAGAGACAAAACTGGAACTCAGATTGACGAGAAACAGTTAATCTGTAGTTGTTTCATTTTTTTTTTTAAAAAAAGGCAATTTCTGTTTGACAGGGACTTGGACTTTCGAGAGAGTGTGTAAACACACAAACCTGATGATGTTTCCTCAACAACACTGAGCTAATGTTCAGGGCTGTAAACTCAGATAGGGTCACATTAGCAGCGTCCATTTTTATGGATGCCAGAAATTGAGTGTGTGGGAAGGAATGGAGGGAATGGAGCAGACAGGAATGGAAGGAGAAAGAATTCAATAGGTTGACCCAGATCCACCAAACAGTCTTCATGTCAGACCCTTATTTCCTTCATGGAGGAAACTAAGATTAAGACATTTCTTCCAAACAGCTGAGTCAGAGAATCATAGTTTTTATTATTTTTGCTTGGAGTGAATGTCCCTGTTTAAATCCTGCAAAATGATAGTAATTTAAGACACAAAGAAAAGCTAGGTAAATTCCTAATACCACAACCCATTGGGAATGAATGTCGTTTTCAAGTTATATTTGTCTTTGCATTTGTTTTCCTTCTTTTTAGCTAACAGAGCCTTGTACTTAAATATCCCCTGAAGGCAGAAAAATATTAAAACCTACAGAATGGCTGACATAAAGAAAAAGATTGGAAAGAACATCTGACTAAAGTGGTTATTATTATTCTCTATAATACACACACATACACACACTAATTCCTAGCAACCTCTTTACTAACAACTTCTGTGACAGTTGACAATGGTCCACCTTAGTAATCAGGATTTATTGCATTCTATCAATAATAAGGTTAAACTTGCCCAGAAAAATCCATTCTACCCCAACAGACAAATGTGCACCCACAGCTTTTGCAAAACGTTCAGCCTTTGACACAGAGTTCACCTATATGAACAAAGGTTTTAACTCAAACCTTATTGGGTGCCCTATTTTTTTTTCTGTGCTCACTCATGAGGAAAAAAATAAAAAAAAATTATTAAGTAGCATTGCTTGATTCTGGAAATGGGAAAAATTATCAGTCCAAAGACAGCATCTTTTCAGTGAATTACAGAAATTGTTCAACATGGGGGAAAAGGAAGGAAACTATGCTTTTTACACTCAAAAATAGGAAACCAGAGATCAGCAGGATACAGCAGTTCAGAAATTTCTGTTTCTGTGCCTCAGCTCTTGTCTTAAATGTCTAGAAGGTAAACAAGCAAATAAACAAAACAATCAAATCAAGAACCATTGCTCACCCCAGACTCAAAATACTCTCAGTTTGTAGAACTTAGTGGCGAGTCTAAGAAGGGCCAAAAAATAGAGCAGGAAGAAGAATTGTTTCCAAGTCCCAGATGAATTTCATTCATAATCAATCAAAGACCTGGAGATAGACATAACCTTCAAATGCAGAGATGCCCAAGAGGGGTGACCCTGGGGGAGCAAGCCTGGAAGCTCTTGTCCTACAAGCCAGGACTTTTCTATTCCAATTAAGGAATGAACTACTTCTGCAGCACCAATGCCTATTCTGAAAAATTATCTTTATGCAGAGTAACTCCAGCCATGCCAATGCTATTCCTGGGGATGAAGACAATACACAGTCTGTGGTAAAATCTGGCCTGTAGAAATCTGGTCTCCTTTACCATATGGCTCATTCAACCCTGGGAAATATGTTCCCACTAAACAGTGATGTGCTGAAATCACAGTCAGAATGGGCATAGTCGAGCACGGTAGGAGGGGATGTGGTATATGCTGTATCCCCTCTGGCTTCCTAGTTGGGCACCGTTCTTGAAAACTCACTGTGAGACTGGAAAGCAGGACTTGCATTAGAGGCAGAATGAAATGCTACAACCGTCATTTTTTTTTTCCCTGTTATAAAGAGCTTTACCAGGAACTGGACAGCATAGAGATTTCATCTTCTATATGTATTAAGGTGCCTTTTTGGATTCTGTCCCTTTCGCATGAGAATATCTCACAGGTATTGCTGGACATTATCCTTACAACATACCAAAGCAAGTGAGAAATAATAACAGTGTTTTAACTTCAGCTAGGAGCAAAGGTGATTTTCCCTTGTGTTGGCTGAGCTGCTAGATGGCAGAGGTTATAATCCTGTCCTGCTTGACTAAGATTTTGCTGTAAGGTTGTTCTCACTCCAGTGAGGCTATGCAGAAAAAGGATAATCCTAAGGTTTCAGGTAACTGAAAGTAACCTGGAAAATTTCTCTCCTCCTCCTGACTCACTTCTTCATGCAGAGTGAAGAAGCACTAGAAGGTGTGAGGCAGACCTTCCTCATTTAATTCCTCTCTTGACACAGCAAGTGAAGAAGATCAGATTATGTGGACAGGTAGCTCTCAAAATATCTAATTGCAAAAGGGGGAATTTCTTGAGAGGAGCTCTCCTGTCCTCTCACACTGGACAATCATCTCAACCACTGCCGAGTAACTACTTGTCATCATTTGAAGCTGAAAGCTAAATTCTCTGGCAGCTATGCAAGCCCATTCTTGGGCACCTTAGTGCAATCACAGTGACTTTTAAAACTTTTACACAGTTATTGCTCAGTCACAGCCATTTAGCGAAGCACAGATCAGTCCTGGTCTCTTCTCCAGCTAGATCCCAAGACCTAAAACTTCCTTTGAAACCAGCCTATGACAGAGACCATCACCTTCCTCCCAAAACTTGTGGAAAACAAACACAAACATACATCCTAACTCCCGGTCTGTAGAAGATAATACTTCTTTATCTGAAGCACAGAGACTGTGTAAATGTAAAAAATGTAAAAAATGTACAGATGGAGTATATAGGACCAACATTTTTAAAAGGCAGCAACAAAATTAACAGATAAAACTCTTCTTCTCATGGCAGCTTTGGCAGCATCTGCCTTCCACCCTCTGCTCTCTCCTGCTCATAGCTTGGGGACTGTTTGGACCCTAATGCCAAGACCCAAGGTAGCTTCTCTGTTGACTTTAAGGGAGCTGCTGCCTGGTTCATGCCTGGGTCTTCAGTGCCCAGAGCATTTTTGTGATGGCCATAAAAACTGGCTTACCTTTGGCAAACAGACCTCAGAGTTTACAAGAGGTTGTGCTGGCAACCCCCTTGCTGACGAGCTCCCTGCTCTGCCTGGTTCATCAGTCTGTGCACGTCCAGCTATAAAAGAGGGTAGTCACTGGCATTCAAGACCACTGGGCCGGATCCTTGACATCAAAAACATCCTTTTCTCCATCATGTAGCCTTTCTCCTCTCTTCTTTCCCTGTCTTCTGTCTCCTCTCTGCTGTCCCTTCTTCTGCATCCCTCCTGATGGATCTCCATACATGGAAACAATTTCACTAGCAGAATAATGTATGTACCAAAGCCCGCTCTAATGGACCCAGAGCAGACAGGCAGACAGACAGAGGAAGGCGGGAAGGGAGGCGGGAGGGAAGGAAGGCAGGAAGGAAGGAAGGCAGGCGGGAAGGCAGGCAGGAGGGAAGGCAGGGAGGCAGGAAAGAAGGCAGGCAGGCTATTTTCAGTGAAAAGCACTGAAGAATGAATTCTAAAAAAATAACAAACTGAAAATGAAACAGTTAATTTTTCTGTAAAATTGCCACTGACTTAAAAACAACAACAAAAAAACCACTAAAAAGACATTGGACTTGAACAATGCATGAGCACAGACACAACCCATATAGTTGTGTGCCCACAACCCAACTAGTTATGTGCAAATCCACATATTTAAAGTGTGATTTTCTTTGAAAGGAGGAATTAAAATGACGTTTTTTTAACCCAGAATGCTGTAATGCGAAGAAATAATGTAAGCATACACTTAAAAATAAAAAATCATGATCAAAAGAAATAGGGAGAAGGCAAAGTATTTTTCTGATACTCATGAAATGAAGAAAGCCTGCAATGACTGTGGTTTCAAGTAGCCCTTCTTTGGAATACTGGTTCCAGATGGAGGGTGCTCTCCGGTTGCTCTTCCTTGCTGACCTTGAAAAAGCAGCTTGTTTATATATATAAAATTTATATGTATGTTTTATATATAATATATATATTCCACTGATTTCCGGAGGTTCATAGCTAAGGTATATCACGTCTACATCAAAAGGCTCTGACAGAAAGTTTCATCCATAGGTTGCCTGCAGTATGCTGAACCACATACCGAAAACACCCTCCATCTCATGCCTCTGTCTAGAGCTATGTTGGCCAAGGCCCAGAGATCTGATTTCCACCTAGAGATGCATGGGGATTTCAGAACTGAAGCTGAAAATCCATCTCTCTTGCAGCTAGATACCCTGCCATGCCTCTGGGGCTTTGGAGAGCTGCTTCACAGTGCGCTTTCCTGTACTTCATGATGAACAGAGAACAAGAGATGCTTTGAGTAACAGCCCAGACTTGTTTATTCCACATGACAGGCAGACTGAACCCAGCTCCACTAGCACAAAAGGGCTTGGGAGAAGAACTGATACAGGCTGGACCATATTAAAAGAAAATAAGACTTGTTCACATACCCTGCTGGTCTCTGAAGTCCAGGCAGTCATCCTGAAGATGTGACGGAATACTGAATAGCAGCTTGTGTTTGAATAATATGGTTTATGCTGATGTACCAAAATCATTTCACAGCCTGTGCTGATTTTCCTGCTACCTTCAGTTACTCCTCACTTAAAAGCAGCCACCTCTGATGCTGTAATAGTTATTAAACAATACACAGGAACTCTCCCCAGTGGCTTTGACTGGGGAGGGAAGGGAAATAAAATGAGCAGACTGATTTCTCTGCTGTGTGAAGCTCTGTTGAAATCAGCAGAAAAGAGCTCAGAAATCTGTCTGACATCCTGTTAAAACCAAGAAACTGTTACTACAGGAGGCCTCTTGACAGGGTATCAGAGTGCACACACTGAAACAAGTTGCTTCAGGGGCAGCCGAATGTGTAAACCCGCTTCCAGTGTCCTTACCCCCATGAGTTCATTGATGTCTAATAAAAGATGGGCTTATGAGCACTAATGAGAACTCTCTGCTCTGCCTGGCTGCCTATTTTCATGAAATTTATAGGAACACAATAGCTTTGGGACCTCTTCCACCCCATCAACCATAGGTTAAATTACCCAGCGGGTTCAAAGCTCAAAGGAGGAGCCCTTGACAGATTGACTGATAGATGGGCCCAGGCACACACTTACAAACAGCTTGATTGAACAAGCCTGATTTCCTTTGGAAAGAAGGAGCAGGGGTTTTATTGGTCCCAGCCAATAGATGGGATAACTTATAGCAAATTGCCTCCTATTGCCATCTTAAGATGTTTCGTCAATGACAACTCAATGGCAAAGCACCTCAGCACCTTCTGGATTTTGAAGATGTCACGTCAGTGCCTCCCTGGGCCAAGTGTCGTTGCTGAGCTTGAGAAACTATAACCATCATGATGACAGCGGTACAGCTGCAAGTGTGTTGATAGCAAAGGTCTAGAAGAGAAAGAGAGCTTTTCAGAAGCATGCCCTTCATTTTAAAGGGCAAGGCTGTGGCGTTGAGAAGCTGAACAATTTCTCTAAAGCACGACTGCATTTGTGCTGCAGGGGTATTTGCTGTTCTAAGGTTTCCTGGCATTTGGTAGCTGTAGGTAGAAGAGCCTTATGTAAAACTGTGGGGGGGAATCAAACCTTCAAAGGAGCTTTAAAAGGACAATGTCTGAACCCACTGTCTGTTTGGGGGATTTTATTTGGACAGGATGCTGAGCCTTTTGTGACCAGACATTTGTACGTGTTTTATTGCATGTTTGCACGGCTGCATGCAGGAGATAATACAACTGACAGGCTAGCAATGACAGATTCCTCCAGCACGGAGGATGCAAGGAGCTCAGGACTGGAACTAAGTCCTCTCTATCATGATAGCACAATCTTTCTTTTCTATTCAATGATAGTTACAAGATACTTTCCATCCACAAGTATGATGCTCTAGCACGGGTGGGCACTAAGCTCCCAACAGACTGGCCCTAAAGGGACATCCTCCAGATTGCATTCAGGGCACCCATCTGCCCTTGCACTCATCTTCTAGGACATTTACAGAAGACTGGAAAAAAAAATGATGCAAAGCTGAGGTGGGGAGAGAGAAAGAAACGAGAGGATGAACACATCACCCATTAGTGCAGAATTTTAAAGCCATCATTCTGCCCTTCAATCAGTGGGCAAAGTTGAGAAGCCCATCACTGTAATGATGATGAAGAACAAAAGGACCTGCAGTTTCATTTTACACCCCAACCTGTTCTCTCCTTTGGACAGGAATGGATGTGTTCACAACTGGCTTAGTATTTCAGACATATTCACAGAAAGAAGTATTTACCTGAAAAAAGCTACAAGAACTGGAGGACAGAAAAGGAAAAGGGAAAAAGGAAAAACACCCATCAAGATGCATCCACACAGACGGAGAAGTCCTTCTGCAAAAATTTTATGTGAAGTTCTGCAACCTCAAATCTTTTTAACACTTACTTGCCAAAGTAAACCACAGTTTGCATTTTCAGTGCTTACTTTTTTAGCAGTAATTTTCGCTCTATGCTCACAGCTCAGTTCTAAATATGTTTGCACAAATAGAAATGAATGAGTGCCCTTCCTGGTAGCAAATGCACTAACTGTCTCTGCACTTCACCAGGCTGTGAAAGGCAGACTTCACACCAGGATAAATCAGCCTGTTCACTCTCTTCATTCACTTTTTGAACCCTTTCGCATGCATTCTGATTGTATCATGGCAGAGATTATGCTGAAAACATCTTAAATATTTGCTTTTAATTGCTGGCTTGTAAAATGTTTGGCTTCAAAAGAGGGAACATGATTACTCAAGAAAATCCAAACAAGCAAACACCAAACTGATGGTAAGAGGATGTTTGAAGGGAATGAAGCAAATTTTCCATGTAGGCCTTGGTCCAAAGGCCAATGAAGCCTCAGTAGGCTTTGGACCAAATCCTAAATAGTTTCATGAGTACACACTGGCTTCCGATTTCATCTCTCTACCTCTGGAGATTTATGAATTTTCAGAGAGTGGAGGGAAAACCTTACCTTCTGTTCAACACCAGACTGCTTGCCTTGGCTGAAGAAAGTCCTCTTGACAGCAAAAGCATTTGATTACATGGCAATGTTGGTGTTAAGAGACTATTCTGGGGACTAGGATTTTATCTTTCTTTTAATGGATGGAAGAAGAGTCAGACTGGCCTCAGGATTTTCCTTTGGACTTGGCAAGTAAGGAAACTAGCTTATAAAAACGGGTCACACAAAGTTTGATATTCTGTTCTTTGCACTGCTAAATGTGACAAACAACACTAATGGTAGCTCTTTCCTACACTTATTAGAATAGCAACAGCAGGTACACATGTGCCCATTAATGCAATGCTCTCTGTGCAATCCTCTGAGCTGTGTGAAAGGACCCACTCAGCACACTGTCTTGCACACTTAATCTCCACAGCACCCTGAGGTACAGGGACACACTCATCTCCCTTGGTCCCAAGAGGAGGGTGATGGATGAAGGAGGCCAAGGGAGATGGCCAAGGTAGCCCAGGCTGCTGGCAACAGAACAGGCAGTTAAACACAAAGTTTTAGGTCGTCTCTAACTTTTGGTCTGCTCTTTGCTGCTTATAACAGATAAAGTGACAGAAGGAGCCCAGCAACATCCTCTAGCCTAATAACAATCATTACTGCGCTACGAGACAGGATGGATAATGCAGTCCCAAAGCATGGACATGAACTAATGTCATCAGCATTGGTATAAATAGGGTGTCTGCATTTAATTAATAAATAATAGGCTGCAATGCTAATCTCCTTCTGCTTCTTTTCTAAAGGTGCAATCTATTAATCACATGTCACTGCCAGCTTGGTCACTTCTTTTTTTAGATTCAGGACAGAAAAAAAAGCTAAATGGATCCTAGATACAGCAGGGCAATTGAATAGCACCGCCAGCATTATGATCCAATTCTGATTTCAGTCCTTAGCTACAAGTTTTTCCCTCTAAGATTGCTTTAAAGAGAGACTGGAGGCTTTCAGTGTTGTTAAAGGTCAGCATGTTACTAATGTCTTCAAAATGGAGGGCTTTTTTTCCCCTCTCCTGATTATTTGCCCATGCAAATCCTATTGCTCTACAACGTAGTCCACCTATAAGACACATATAGATGGCAATGGGGAACCCAGCTAAGGCGGATGAGGCATTTCCATTGACAGGGCGAGAGTGCATCTGCCTCAGAGGCATTGGGTATAACTCACCTCTTCGGCACTCAGCAAGCCCAAAAAACTAGAAAAACATTTGTGTTGATATGGAAATGGAGTAAGGGGGAAATGGCTGCACTGCCCATTTGAGACCATGCAGAAGGAGTCATGCAAATTGCTTCCTTTGCATGTGAATATCAACTTTCCAGGAAGCTCCCCTCTAAGTGCTATGGAATGGAATGAATTCCATTGTGTCTGCAGACACAATGAAGACTTTTCACCTGTTCAGCTTCAGGGTTATCTCCCTGCTGTGCCTTTCCTAGGGTTTCTTTAGAAAAAAACAGAAAATGTTGCTCCAGGTGGTTTTGTGAAGGAGGGCAGGTATATTTATGTGAAAAAAGCAAGTTTCCGTCCAAAATATTTTTATTAGAAAACTATATCCTACTGTCTCTGTTACACTTAATTATGTGTAACAATAATGTGTCTTAACTTTCTGAATTCATTTTCAAAATGATTAAAAGCTTTTCAGAAAATTCATGTCTGCATATTCCAACCTGTTTGATATCAAAGTTGTGCTGAAGCCTCAAAAGAGTCATTCTCTGACTAAATTTCTTTATTCTACAGTCAAACACAAGTCAAGAGACTCCACACAGAACATCTGGGTGAAATTTTACAGTCAGTTTATGCAAAAGGTTAAATGAGATCTAACAATTCATTCTAGATCTAAACCCTATTCATTTCCTTTTAATCTACCCAGAAACACCAGAGAACAGCTAGTGCTTCAGTGTTCTGGCCTTTCCTCTCAAAGTCCAAATTTCAATAAGGATTTAATAAAAACTGCATTGCCTGTAATGCCAGAGACATTGGATCACACACGCAGATAAATTCAGCTCATTGCAAACTGCAAACTATACTGGCATCAGGATTTGAATTTCTGTTGTGATACAAGACATTAGACCCCTGTTTTGTTCCAGGCAGCTGTAGTCCCTCAGAAGAGTTCCTGATAAAGGCACTGCTGGTATTCAGGGACCACAGGTCTTGTTATTTCTTTCTGCATCTGTTTCTCCCTTGCACCCATGGGCCTTCCTCCCACGCAGAGAGCAGCTCGGAGGCAGGACAGGCTCCCTCTTGGTGAAACCTGTCCCATGGGGGTCTGCTGAAGCACATTTTTTTTTCCCTCCCAGAGAACCTACATGCTGCAGACATCTGTGTGGTCTTAACCGATATCAGATACAGCAACCAGAAGCATGTATTGCACGTGGGAAGGAGGAGGGTCTTTGTCAGAAATGAGCCCCTAGTATGAAGTTAAACACTGATGTATGCTATTCAGGATGCCACCCGCTCAGTGCCAGAGGATGGGTCCCTAAAAGGAGCTTTGCTTGAAGACTGTCCTTAATGTTTCCTTTCCCCAGGTAGAGCCTAAACTCACAGCCTCTGGCCTTATGCATTAGTTCAATTCCCAGTTGCGCAAACCAGCATGGGGCTTTTTCTGGAAAGAAGTTATATGAGAGGTCTGCATCCATATACTGCACCTGGCCTTATCTTCAGAGAGCAAGCTCTTAAGAAACAGAAGTCCTCCTTTTGCTCTGCACTGGGCAGTGCACCTGGTGTCATGGTTCACAAGAGGGTCTCTTAAGCAGTGCCGTGAGATAGAGAGTAAATAATTAGATTCCCGATCCAGGGAGTGGAGAGACGGCTTTGGTTCAGCCAATCTCTAAAGTCATTAAACTCACACTACATTTTCCGTTGCCTGAGGTTCTGGCCCATTCTCCCACCCTTCTTCATTAGCTATTCATAATAATAATAGTCATAATCATCTCGAAAAAAAACAGACAAGAAAAAAACTCATCCAATGTATCTTATATTGTAGCAATATATTTTCATGTTAATTGGACGGCTGCTTAGAAGTGTCAGTATTTTGTGGTTTATAATCAATGCATTGGCCATTCATCAGTGACTCAAGAGATGGATAAAAAAAGATTTGGGTGAACTAATTACCATTCAAATGGCAGTTCACAGGTAGAAATAATTATATTAGCTGTGATTTGGTACACACCAGGTCAGGCAGAGAAGAGAGCATTCTTTCACTAAGGGATTCACTAATACAGTTATTTATCCCATATTTCTTACACTGTTTAGTCCTGTTCACTGGTCAATCTCAACATGTTTTATGAAATGAGCCTGCCCTGGCACCTGGGCTGGGGCACATCCCAGAACAGTTCACACAGGGAGCCCTGTCTGTTTGACAGCACTGTAAAAGTGAGAGGAATCGACCCTACAAAGGTGGCTCAAACTATTTGGAAGAACATCATTGTTTGGGGGAGATTTTCAAAGGGACTATTTAGACACCCAAGGCCCATTGACTTTATGTGAGATTAGAGCAGTGAAACACATTTGACACTTGAGTATCTCTATTTATCTAACCAAGCTACTTCTGTGGAACTAATGATTAGAGAATTTGAGCACCTAATAATCTTTACTGCATGTATCCTTGTAGCATCAGTGCTATTCTATAGGAAAAAAAAATGCATCAGAGCAAGTTGCTGGGCCAATTTTAAACATATTTATAATACATTTATAATACATAGATATATTAAATATATATTTAGATCCTCAGTGATATTATTAGTCACCACATAGAAATCGAATGAGAATAATAGCCTGATCCTAAGTATCCTCTCCAAGGTCAAGGAGAAAATCTGTGCCAAGGCAAGAAGCTAAGCCTTAGTCTTCCAAGTTATAGTCTACTTTCTTGACTAGAGATTTCTCTTCCTCTTTGTAGGATCAGGCTGCAACACTTCCCTTAAAAAGAAATGAAACAGTCCCACACTAATTGAAGCCAACTCTTTATCCTCCCTTGGGGAAAATGCTTCCGTGCAGTCCTGCTTTGAAAATTACTTCTACACAAATGATATTACAATGGATCATATTTATTTTCCATGACAGATTCCAAAATAGCCTGATTTTAAAGATTAAAAATATTTTTCTTAATTATGAAAACACATTTTACAGGCACTGGTTTTAGGCGCTACTCTTAATTTAAACTTTTTATTTTCTGAGCTCACTTCCTGCGGTGAGAATGGGAGCAGCAGCAAACTGAAATATAAAAGTGAAAATGGAAATGGCCTTTAAAGAGGAATTAAAACTCATCAGATGATTATCTCTATTGCTCAGGCTGATTGGCATGAGACCCCTCCTATTCTCCACCTGACATTATTAAATAAACTCATCAATGAAGAAGGATACTTTTCCTTTTTAGGGCAAAGCCCGAGCATCTCATACAATCCATAGGTTTTGTAGACTGAATTGCACTTTTTGTTCACAAAACTAAGATTGCAAAAGAGTCAAGGATCATTCTTAACATAGAGAAAACAGTGGCATGCAAAAGTGAAGGTTCTGATTTATCTCACCTTTCTGCAGATGCCTAAACATGAGATAACTGAAACTGTGTTAATAGGGAAAACTTCAGGGGATCACTTATCCCACCTGTCTTAGGATGGGGTGAATGATGGTTTGGAGATACCTCTTGAGATACCTCTTT
>NW_010586780.1:32257-62609 GCF_000705375.1 Tinamus guttatus
GAGGACATCTATAGACTTACTCAGACTACATGTCTAGTATTTAGGACCTGAAGTCAGGTGAGGCAACTTCAGCCAGAAATGACATTTCAAAGGTAGTGGCAGAGAGCCCTGTCAAAATCTATTTTAGCCCCAAGTCAAAGGCTCTTCAAATGCCCAATTTCTAAGTAAAAACATTGGATCTAGTTTACTCAAAAAGCTAAATTGCTAAAATAGGGATTTTCTTCCGACAGAATTGGGTTCATCTATATACTGCAAAATATTTACAGCAGCTGGAATGTGCAGTTTATGCCACAAAGAACAGCTTTCTTGACCTGCAGGGTCTTCTGAGCCTCAAAACGTCTTGCAAGCTCTGATACTATAATCTGGGATCTGAGCAGGCAGAGCACGAGTCTTCTTGGTGCAGCTCCCAGGCAGAGCAGGGGGCTCAGCACCAACACTGCGGGGCTGAGCTGGTCTTATTTGAAACTGCTCAATTCTAACTTCTCTGCACAAACAGCCGAGGGTACTGACCACAGCCCAGGCATTTCCTACTTCCTATATAATGCTAAAATTCACTTTCCTAAAGATTTGGGATTACCCAAGTGTCAAAGGTCTTCGCAGCCATGCAATAAGCAAGTGATAGTCATGAAGAAAGACATGCACGGCATTCCATGCCCAATACTGGCATCAGTTTATATGCAGGCGGCACCTTAGGCAGCAAGTTTAATTGTCTGAATTGTACCAGATCTGGCAACAATATATTATTTACCTAGGGCCAGGGGTTTAAAAGTGATTAAGCACTTGATTGACATGGATTATAGGTGGAGATAGATGAATAAATCAATACGGATGAATTTTGTGCATATATAAATATAGGTATGTAAATATACATATACACACACCATATCTGTGTAAACATTATTAATTGCCAGATGGTGCTTAAACTCAGACCTAATGATGGCAGCAGAAGAGAAACTTCGGATATCTGGGTATGTTTTTTTTTTAATTAATTATAATACAGACTCTTTTATTATTATTTTTTCACTAAGTAAAATATATACATCCACACACATGGATATGGAATATGGACAAGAGCAAGCCTAACCTAACTACTTAACTGTCATTGCTCACCATATAGGTGATGTCTGTGGACTGTGCATAAGGAAACTTCACTCCAAGAGGAGGGTGTGGACTCAGTGTGGTAACATTTCCATGCCTGTGAATCTTAGCCCTAATTTACAAGGAAGAAGCTTGGAAAATCTTGAAAATCAAGTGAAATGCCTAAGGTATGAGCATCAGCCCGCCTCACTTTCTTGAACACAAGGCAGAAAACAGCCTGTACTTTGCCTGTCCCCAAAAATACTTCTCCAAAAGAACAACAGAATGTTTTTGAAGAAAGGCCCATGTAACCATAACTACAAGTTCATCAATAGAAAAATACATAATAAATGACTTGTTATTTCGACTCTTTTGTGAACCAGTTCATTAGAAACTTCATTTGTCTACATGGATTGCACTTATTCAGCTATATTCTAATAAAATGCACATTGCTTCCAATAAAGGGAATGCATTTGCTATTGATGTGCTATAAACTACTACACAGAGAGGCGTTATTATATCCCTGTGTAATAACAAAGCCAATTATAATGATCAGCAAAACCTTTACAATAAAGTCAATGCATAAGGAGTGATTATCATAATGCATTCTAACTGTTCAGGGCCATAAATGCTTTGCAAATTAATTGCGGAGCATATCTATAAATGTATTATTAATGCTGTATAAAAACCCATCGACAAGCAACCTTTACATTAAAGAAAGATACTAAGATTGTAATGTGTCCCCAAGTTCATGTAGGAGGTTCAGCTGTATTTACAATGGTGGATTTTTTTTTAATAGGATTACACTTCAAATTTTCTCCGCTTTCCTTCTCCTACCATATCCTCCATTTTTGCCCTCTTCTTGCAAATGTGTCAAACATCTCATGAGGGGCACCCTCATGCTGCACTGTAAAGCACTATTCACTCCCTGCACTGGATTGTAATCCCATATACATAATTTGAGGCAGACATAAAGGCTTTCACTGGTGTCTTAACCATATGGTGGTATCAGCCTGACATATATGAATTCCAAATGTGCGAGCCACCCAAAGCAAACAGAAGCACAACCCAACATGAACAGGCAATGCAGCATGTATGAGAAGAAAAAGGGAGTCAAAACGAGTTGCATAATTGTTTAAAGGTCATATGGCAGCTCAGAAAAAAAACAAAACTGATAGCAAAACCTCCAAGTGATGAGCTACTCAGACTCTCTCCAAGCTCTGTTCTAGGCTTTCTTCCTTCCTGTTAGTGAACCATTAGGTTACAGATGCTTTATGAAAAATCTGCAGTATGTTTTTCTTTTATTCCCTTAATACTTGGTTTTAAAATGTCCTTAGGACATCTGCTAGAACACAATGTCCCATGGATCTTTTCCAGTTCCTTTTGATGGGCAACTTTCCATTGCTTTCAATCACAATGGAAAGGGCAGACGAACAAAAGTTTGATGTCCCTTCTGCTGTTTGAGGAGGTGAATCTGGATGGGAGCTCTTCAAGACACAGAATATAAAACACTACACACTAGGGTCTGCCGGAGCTCTTTCTATCCTCCAGAATTAAGTTCTACCAGACAGGAGAGAGAAGAAGTCATTCAGGGTCATTTTGAACTAACAGTTAGTTGAACAACAGTACCAGTACATTCTGCATGCTTGAAAATATGGCTCAGCGAGGACAACAGGACGTCAACCCTTAGGTATCATCATGCAGTCCCAAATTTCTACAATAAAACAGGAGATTTTGATCTCTACTTGACTTTAATCAGCCTCATGAAAAGGTAAAACTAGAGAAGATTTCCGTAAGTACTAAAATGTTGCTTCCAGATCAATTTATAGTAGAGATAAGGGAAAAACACTACAGAGTTTAACAGATGTCTGGTTTTGAAACAATAAGCAATGGACAGATTTCCTTTGAACCCAGTGTCTTTGGGCATTGCTGAAGAAGCCACTCGGGATGGACGTCATTTAGATGGAGGATCATTTAGATATCTAAAAATGAGCTCTGTCCTTAAAAGACTGTGGCAACACCTTCCCAACCCCTGAGGCAAGAAGTCTACCTCCCAGAATAACATCAAGATCTCTTCTTTAGGTTCTTGCTTTTTCTTCTTTTTTGCTTTGATTCATAAGCTCATCTTCTCCCCTCCCCTGGGGTTTTTAACAGAATATTAAGATTATTTTTAAACAGTCATCCTTTCTCCTTTTTCATCTCACAGCGATATTGCAACTCAGCACCATTGCACTGCTTAATATCGAATACGCAATTAATAGAGGAGATATTTGGATTTGGGTTTTTTTCTTTTCCTTCCTCCTGAAATAAATTAGAAAAAACAGTATGTTAATTGGGTTTGGGGCTTATGTCAGGACAAAAAGAGATGCATGGGACTTGAGAAGAGGAGTGAGCAGAGAATTAGAAATTTCCTTTCAAACTGCAAGGAAAGATAAATAGGGAGAGAATCTTGTGGTGGGCAGCAAGAGAAGGAGAGGGGAAAGTGAGGTCCTCAGTGTGGTAAAAGATTTGTCCATAGAGGTAAAATATCTTCCAGGAATCTTGATTCCAGATCTTATAAAATGTGAAGACAATTGTTCTCACAGGAACAAAATTCAGCTAGTAGTGTTATCCTGCAAAGTGCGATGGTCACAGCCAAGGCTGGCAGATTGATGTGCTGCATGACCTTGACAAGCTCCTCTCTGTGCCTTCCTTTAGTCGAGATACAAAAGAACAGGCAAGTCTTACTGGGCTCATGGTGATTTTGAAAGAATTAATGGGCCTCTGGAGGTGTTTGTGGAGGGAAATTATCTTGGACCCTGTGAGAAAGGACAGCATTAACTGTCTCCTCAGTGTATTGGCCTGTGCCTTCAAATTGCTCCAGCTGCAGAAGTGTTGGAACCATAAAAGAGACAAGAAACTGAAGAAAGGGCTGGGCAGACCACATGAAGCTATGTTGCATGGATGACCACCTGGACATTTTCACAGACTGCTATTCAGCTTCTTGAGGGGAGTCTTTTAAGGAAGCCTAGCAAAAGTACAGTATGGGAAATTGCTACTCAAATGGCTTCCACAGAGCCTGAAGTGCCAGGAAGGCCAAGTAAGGCTCAGAGAAGAAAGGGAGAGGGAGTAGGAAGGTGCAATGCTGACACACGTGCATCCTCAAGGACATGGAGACTTCCCAAACGTGGGAAAAGCCTAACCTGCAGCAGTGCAGACGGGGAGGTGCTGCCTTCTCCTGACTGACTCTCACTCTCTTCATTACCTTTCCAGGGGGCAACCAGAGACTTTGAGGAAAGGACAGGAATGCAGGAGGAAATTGTTCCATGTGGCATTGCTGTGCCAAAGTAAAGCCACACCACCCTGATGGCAACCAGTCTTGCCTGTGTTTGGCATTAAAATGGGTCTGGATTCGGGTGTATTTTGCTGGGAAACTTTCTGAGATAGTTTGGCTGTCAGCACAGGTTACAAAATTGTGATTAGTTAAATGTGGACGAGTTGGTTGGGCCTGAATTTGTCACAGATAAACTGCCAGCTGCAGAGGACAGCTGCTGAGAGCTAGATATTCTGAGTGAAAAGAAAGAGATCCAGACTCTTCTTTCCCCCAAATAGAAAATAGGTCTTAAAAACAGTGAAAAGGCCATTCTGGCCCCATCATCACCTTCTAAGCTCATGGCAGGAAATAAAAAGAAATAAATCATAGTCCATGAGTAAATCAACTCAGTGTTGCTGCTGCTTATTGTAAATGATCACTTGGCCACTTTGCTCTGAAGCTGAAATAAACCATAACCAAACAGATAATTTTAGAGCCTGCATGTAGAGAAATCATGCAAGTCAGTTGAAATGTAACAGACCAAGTCTTCCAGCACTGTCATCATGTTCATCAAGCAGCAGAGAGAAAGTAAGATGAGACGCTTGTACACCCAAAATATATACATTTGCTTATACACACACATTTGTTGATTCATGAAGTCTTGCATGTTCAAAGCACCAATGTGACTACTTTCAGGCTCTCCTGCAAATTGCTCAACTCCCTCTCCAGAGGACACAGTAGCCTTTCACCTCTGAACTACTTTGGAATTCGGCTCTTTATTTTGTATCATCCCCAAACTTCTCTGTTTTGACCACAGAGCTCAGCCACGTCCCTGAAGTGCTTCTTGGTTGAGACATCAGTGCTGGGTTGAGGAAGGCGCTACAGGCATCTCCAAGTGTCTTTCCCCATGGACCCTCCCTGCTCCTCAGAGAGGCATGTGGAAAGCAATGACGCAGCCAAGCAGCACTAACAGAGTACAAGTAAAGTAGCAGGAGGCTCTTTTCCCTTTAAAATATGTTATTTCCAGTACAAGCCATGGGGCCTAGGGGCTGTGTTGATCACCAGTTAGCCCTGCCAGCCACAGGAAGAGCTGCCTAGAGAGAGGTAGAGGTAGCGTGGCTAAAACAGGGAACGGCTCCAAACTTTTGCCCCAAACCGCAATACAGACCTGAAATCTTTCACTGAGTTTGCCAGTCTGATGTCTGCTATTTCTAGAGCTGAATATGGGATAAGGAACCAGTAAAAATCAACAATAATATGCAAATAATACCCATTTAATTGGGATTTTTGTTTTCTATTTGGAATTTAGTATGTAATTATAGCTTACCTCCCTAGAAACATACTGGGCCACCTAATCTGTGGCAAAATGATTTCTATGGGATAGAGCTAAAATCTGGATAACCAGGTCAATGAAAGTTTTGAAATTGTCCCAAATTAGGTCTATTTGGGAGTTTCAGCTTGATTTTTTTTTTAATTGAATCTTTTTTTGTGTGTGTTTTTATCATGTTCTATCAATTCTATCAGTGATAAAGTATCTATAAAATGGTAGAGGATTCTGGCTTTCCTGCAGGCTTTATGAAGCATTTGATAGAAAGAATGGCACAATATGGCATTTTGACATTTGAGTATACTCACACACACATACACACAAGAATGCAAGATGCTAAATTTTTCCATTAATTTAGACTGCTTCCCAAGAGAAATGTACTGAAAATACATTCAAGTCTAGTTCCTGCGAGATTAAGCAAATGTAAATAATGCCAGTTTTTATTGAAAAGGATTGCACTCTTTGTCTTGCTCCTAGTCCAATATGGGGATTAACAAACAAAATAATAAGAACAGCAAAACTAATAAAGGGTACTCAGAATTTCTACTTTGTTGGGTCAAGTGTAATTTGTTCCAAGCAGCATTTTGAATTCTTCCCTAAATCTAGATTGCCTAATTGTGTAAACACTTTCACACACAGAATAAATGCTGACACTTTTGGTACAACTGAGAATCAAGACACAGGAGAGTTTAAAAGCCATGAAATTTCAGACTCCAGTCACTGCAAAAGATATTGAAAATATAAATACACACATACATTTCTGTGTAAATTCTGCAAATTTGGTATTTCCATCAGCTTCAGGTTCTTGGAGAAGCTTCTGGGAAAAGTTCAGGATTTGTGTTTTAGCAAGCGTGCATGTTTGTCCCTGTATAAAACACAATCTATCTCAGTTCTTTAGGACCACCACTGGCCATCTATAGCAAAACGCTTCCTGCAGACTACTCAGCTGCTTAACAGTGCTGCATTCCCTCTTTCATATTTTGACCCGTCACAAGCATTCCCCCCAAGCCAAAAGAGAAGGTCACCCTCAGTGTGGACATCGCACGGTTTGAAAACTTTTGCTGTCACAGAAGAGCTGCTTCATCTCCCAGTCCCCTCTTTCCCCTATCCTCCCCTGATACATGGGCCACTGTAATAAGCTACAACTTAAGTTTCTTTGTTGTTGAAGCTGACCTTTACCTTGCAGCCCTAATGAAGTCTTTTGAGGTGCTCCTAAGATACCTGCCTCCTTTTTAGCATTCCGCCTGCTGTGCCCTGGGCTTGCCAAGCTGTTTTTTGCACAATGCCTCCCTTGGGTGCCAGTTGTTCTTTTCTCCCAGAGCTGCCCTTGAGTCATGCTGCCCTGAAACATCTCCAGCCCTAGCAGCCCGTCAGTGGGGAATTGGCACAACGTGCCTTTCACGCCAATGATGAACAGGGCAGCTTGGCCCCTGCGTTATTGTCCCCATGGAGAGCGGCAATACCCAAGTAGAGGGTGACAAAAGAAGAGGCTTGTGTGTGTTGTGGGGACAATTAGCTAAAATGCGCTGGGGAGGGAACCACTGGTGTGACTGTAGCGTGGAACGAAACAGCCGCTGGAGCCCTTTGCAGTGCAAACCATCCCTCCCGAAAGCAGCTGCTCTCAGCGAAGGAGCTCGAAAACCCTTCCGAGAGAGCCAGGCATGTGTTCGCTATTAGCGATTTGCATTAAAAAAAAAAAAAAAGAGTGAACCACATAGCCTGTAGGCGCACTAAGCAAATTGGCCAGACTAATTATTATTTTTTGGTATGTCTAATTAAATAGACAAAAGGCCCTCCCTTCACGCTCGCTGTCAGCGGGAGCTCTACAGGAATGTGCTCCATGTCCCCTCGTTTGCAGAGGCAGCTGAGCCCTTTCCTTCTCCCCAAGGGAGCATCCCCTGACAACTGCCCACGTTTCACCCACTCCTGTCCACATACAGGGCCATGTCTTCAGATGGGAAGGGAAAGTGGGTAAATTGCCCTGGTTCCGTTCAGGACCACCGGCTGATGCTGCGTGATGTTGTAGGTTAGAAACGTGCTGCGGCCCTTGGCAGCAGAACTTGCCATTTCAGGGCTGTCAAACACCCTTTGCACATCACTGGCCAAGTTCCCCTGAATTTACTTTACAGGGACTCCAAAAGCACAATATTTATCCCTGAGTTTTCTGGCATTTCTCCAGGGTTCAGCTCTTCCTCTAATCTGCAATTACACTGCACCACAGCCTTTCCTTATAAAACCTCTGTCAACCTGCTGGTTTCACCACTCTGTAACACCAACCCTTTAACTACAAGCTATGTACAAAGTCTTCCAATGACTTGAGTCACTGGAGAGTTTCAGCCTCACACTGATGCAGTGAAAGCCTCTGGAATCCAAATCTTTCAACTGAAAATGAAAACAATTTTAGCTCCTTTTGTCTGGGAGGCATTTTACTCCTTTTAAACAGTTGTTGCTAGGGATTTTCATTAATACCAACACAAAGATACTAGTCACATAAATGAGGAAGAGTCCATAGTGGAGATTAAAGAGTTTTCACACGTCTAAGAGCAAAATCATTAATAAATGACAAAATCCACTCCCACACTTATATGATGTATAAGCACTAATGTTCCTACTGAATATATGGGCAAAAGAAACAAGATTATCGAGGAAGTACTATGTCCTTATATATATATGCGCATATACATTTTACACACAAACATATGTGCATGTACATACATACACACATGTATGTATGTAAACAGACCATCTCACACTTTCTCGGCAAGCTCCGTGCTTGATCTGACAAACAGGCTCCTATTTGAAAAGCATGGCAACGAATCACCAAACCAGTTCTGGTAGAAAACCCTCTTACAGGAAGCATCTTATTGCTGGCAATCTATTGGTCACTGAGGGGTGGAAAAGCACAAGGTCAGCTCCTAATTTCAGCTGCACCTGTGCAAATCTCAAATAACTCCCTTGGATTGAGAGGTGTCTCAGCTTCCACAGTAGGTTTATCTAGATAAGCTGGTGCAGAAAAACCTACTATCTCAAAATTTGCTGCTTCTCAAAGCAGAGTTGCTTCAGTCCAAGCAGAAACAACACAGTCAGAAAAACAATAAAATACTTGCTTTGTCCTAACCAAATTAAACACTGTGGCAGCCCAGCCTAACATAGGTCTGAAAAACCTATGCTGCTGTCACTGCTGTTAAACTTTGTTAAGTCAGCGCCTGATGCTTCACTTCTTAACGAGGCAGTTATTTGTTTCCCAGGCAATCGCTGGCACCTGCCTGCCTTTTAAAATCAAATAATAATTGAATATGAGGAAAGCGAGACGAAGTAAAGGAGATTTAATAAAGAGAATCTTTGCTGCAGAGGGAATTTCTTTGGCAGTGATTACGTTACTAATTGATCAGCACATTGCCTGAGAGAAGCCAGAGACAACAATTATACTTAGCACTGTGGCTGAAAGCAATGCAGTCAACTACCTCCTCGGCTCTCGCTGTCCGCCGGTTTCACCTGGATTGGTCTATTCATCTGTAAAGAAAAGACAAGAGACGCACACAATTAACAGTGGAATCAAACATTCATATTCAGATTTTTTTTCTTTTTCTTTTTTTTTCACAAATTTCATCTAAGTTAGCGTTAGGGTTTAGTTCATGGAGAATAAGTCAGCAATAAGCAAGCAATAAAGCGACCACGTAACACAGGGTGCTATAGTGTCACCCCATTTATTTGACAGGGACTCTGTGAAATCACACTGAGCAAGGGATCTGACTCATTTCACACAGATCATGAAATTTTAAGCATAACTTTTAAAATTTCTAACAGTTTCCTCTGGAAACGTTACCGAACAGAAATGCTTTGTCAGAACATGGACTTTAATTGAAAAGGCTTCTTGAGATTAGCATGGTGAAAATAAGATGGAAAAGTGAGTATAAAAACCTTGTCATTGTGCTGTGAAGAGGATTTCTGTCCTCCACCTGGTCCTAGTCCCTCTAGACTACAGGTCCCCAAAAGCACTGCGGACCATCACTGTCTCCAGAGATGCTCCCTCCCAGCAGACACCCATTACCATCCTGACTGGTAATGACTAGCACAGTGCAGGTGACCTGAATCATCTTCTTTTCTCCCCCTCACTTTAAAGAACCATTTCTTGGGCAAAGAGCTGCTTGTCTGTCTCTCTGAGGCTCTGTGAGAGCTACAGGGTGCTGTGTCAGGAGGTGCTGGGCTCAAATACTGCCCTGAAATTTCCTCTAACTTTGTAGGCAGAGCTTGGATACTGCTACTACTGGTAAAGCTCGGGAAAGAAAAAAGCAACATGCTAAATCACTCAAGGTGATTTTCATGGTATTGGTGTGGCATTCATATTCCAGTACAATCAGGCAGTATATGTGGAAACCTGGATCTCTCCTTCTCCAAAGTTTAGAAAGCTTTAGATACAAGATTTGTGTTTACTATGTTATGAAAGTTAAATGGTAATTGAAAAGACGGGGTCCAGTGTTGTCCTCACAAAGCTGTTTCCCCTGTGCTGGGCACACACAGACACTGGGAACATTAGTGCTGGATCATCTAGCTTCTTCATCTTAAGGAGACTCTCAAGCTTTCTAACTGGTGTGCCTGTACTGTAAGTAATGTTCTGTAGTACCGCCTATACACCACTCAAAATATTTTACTACTAGTTTTCTTAGCATCCCTATGCTTCTTCTCCAGTTTTTCTGTTACCTTTGATACCTTTGAAAGTAACAGAGGTGATTCTGTCCCGTCCTTATTTCTGGCCAATCGCAGTTAGACAGCAAGGCTTTTTTTTAATATGTTTTCTTTTTTTGGAAACTACTTCATAATCATCCAGATTTTTTTCTAATTGCTCTGCACATGTCTCAGAATAAAAAGTTATCTAACTGCCTGACAGGTAGGTTAAGATGATGGAGGGTCTATCAGATCCTGCTGCATTGTTGTCTGGAGAGGAAAATGTACTTAACCATAAGCTGATTACAGTTAGATTCATACCCAGCAAAAAGGAGAAGGATCAAAGGAGAGATCTGTCTTGGAGCCCAATGCCTCCAGGTTCTGCTCCCTGACCAGTTTCTGCTCTCCTGTACATCTGAACCATCTAATGAACTAAGACAGTTGAAGTGCAAAAGCCAACAAGATAATCTGTTGCTGGTGGAAGTTATACCATGTATCAGCCCCTTTTTCATACTGTTGTAAAGATCTGTGCCACCCCTGCCAATAAATATCACAAATATTAGCACAGTCCGAGGTGATGTATTTGGCACCATGGACATCTGGCCATAGGTCTCCTGTAATTATGTGAGCAGGAGCTGCTCCTGTATGAGCAGCCAGCTGTTGCATTTAAAGAGCTGTTTCACATGGGGAGGAGATAATTTATGTCATATAACTCTGCCTCTCTAGAAAGTACAATTCTAAGGCACTCCAAAGAGTAGTGTCTGAGATGAACGGAATGGGTGACTCTCTGAAATGCCTCCTCCTCTCCACTGATCTCCACGTAGTCTATGCAATAAGGTTAGAATTAGCTAGGTAAAACAAACCTCGCCTTATTTCTTCCCATGCCTAGGGTACTGGAGTCAAAGGCACCCATTTACTGTGCTCTGATTTCCCCCAGGTATTCAAGCCCCACTCCTTCCGTTGAGTTTAGAGTGGTGTTGACGATATCCATGTACTCCATGCCTGACTCAGAAAGCTGCACTCAAAGCCTGCTAAAGACGGACTGAAAATCCCCCCTAAAAGTGAGTCCACGTGAGACCTTGGATCCAGTCCTCAGAAAAGCTACAAAGAGCTCATCCCACTTGTGGAGAGCTAGATCTGATCAGTTAGCAGAAAGGCAGAGGGAAGCATCATGACCCTTAGCAAAATGAAAGGAGACTAATATGTGGGTCATTGTTTTTTGAGACTCGGGCATAGGGGAGGAAAAGAAGAGAAAACATAAGAAAGGGAAAGAACAGAACATAGGAAGAAAAAAAACCTAGGGAAATTAATAAGTAAAAGGCTAGTGTAATTTAATGTACGCTATGATTTATACACTTGACAATTTCTTTATAGACCAAAGAAAAAGTGCTGCATGCACGGAGCCCATAATACAAATTGAGATCATCTTGACATGAAAGACACCAATTACAGGGAGAAACATTGAGAGGGAAATAATTAAGTTTCCTCTCTCATCTATGAAAGTTTTTTTTTTTTTTTTGCTCACAGAGAGGAGACTCTGAGAGCAGGGAGCCAACACAGAGAGCAAGGAAGGGCAGAGCGGGGCCATAAATGACAGGAGGATGGAGATACCTTCCCCTCTGCACCCTCATCGCCATCACCTTCCCCATCACTTTCGCGCACTTTGTACAGGATGCTACCTGTTATCCCTCGTACATTTCATTTTGGCTTTTCCCCTTTTTTTTTTTTTTTGCCTGAAAGCCAACCCATTCAGATGATGCCAAATGCCATCTTTCCATGTCAGTTTGCCACCTGCCCCACCTAGCCCCAGCCCAATCCTCCCTGCAACTAGAAATGCGACATCATTTTTCATGTCCAATTACAGCCACTGTGGTGCCACTGTTAAAAGACAGTGCAGGTACTCCTGTCAGAAAGGGTTTGAGTTACAAGAAGCGATGAATTACAGCAAGCCCTTTTTCAATTCTCTGCAGAAATGAAATGTCAGAGCTTGCTGCTGTATTTTTCTCAGCACCATCAGCTACAGGCCACTTCAGGAATTAGACAAGGGACAGACGCTTTTCTGCATCATGATTTTTTTTTTTCCCTCCTGAGGTTGCCGTTTTCTCCCCCACCAACCTTCTTCTGATCCCTCTGGCTTTGAAATTAATTTAGAGTAGGCAGAAGGATCACCTGGGAAAGAAGGGTAGAAAACAGAGACAGGTGATTTCTCACTGTCTCCATCTTTCTTCTCCTCACTGTTCCTACTATCCTTTTCTTTCTAGTCTCAGTCACTCTTTCATCAGTTATTGGTATAACCAGATCTTCTAGCCAGGATCACGGCTCTACCAGGCTTGAGAATGGCCAAAGGCAGAGTTAAAAAATCTATAATAATAATTATAATAATAGAGACTCAGCCTCAATAGCTTCAAATGAGATTTGGTATAGGAAGGAAAAAGGGGAAGGGGCTACTGAAAATCACTAGAGCAACACCAGTGTAAAGAGTATAATGTAAAGAAGATGATGTCCAAGACAGCAGAAATTCCATCTGCTTCACCCACAGCTGGGTTGACGCTAATCTGCTGTTTATGCTTAAGGATGAAGTCACTCCAATTGACAAAAAGAGATTCTAGAGCTTGTACGATACATGAGACTATGGTGGATGACCACAGTGATCATCCATCTATCTAATAAGAGAGCCTTTTCACCTCTCCTTACAGGGCTTAAGCATCATTCTCTGAGAGGAGCTCAGGGTGTTTTGATTAAGGCTTTGAATCAAAAGCTGTGAGCAAAAAGAAGAGTTCTTCACTGTCTCTGTTTCCTGATGTGTCTGTCCTGATGTGTCTGGATGTGTCCACACTCTGTTATGGTGGAGTATGCAGAGGTATATACCTCCAAAAGGGTCTATTCCCTGCTCCATGCAGGAAGGAAGGAAGGAAGGAGAAAAATACCTTCATACAAAGAAGAGTTTCATTTTACTGCTCCTGACAACCATTTGAGGACCTGCCTTATACACAGTAGTAATCTGACTGTATGTGTAAAGGTATTGGCATGAATGTGTGCTTGTAGGAGTGGGTCATAAATTTTAAAGCATTGAGCAAAATCTGGTTTGATTGAAGCCCCTAAGGAAATGCAAAGTATATTAGTGTCAAAGTTGGAAAGGCCAAGAAAATCACCTACAATTGAATCGTGTGTGTGTAATTGCAAAGTTCAAGTAAATCACTCTGTACCTGATTCTGAGTGACATAATTGAATTACAGAGATCTAAACTAGATAGCCATGAGAGTGAATCCAAAGCAATCTTCCTCTCTGACGAAAGAAAGAAACTCAGGGCCCAGATCCTCAGCTCAGGGAAATTTCAGGGAAAGTTAAGCAATCACAAAAGCTGCTTCAACACATCCTAGCTACACAGCTAGTCTTCTCCACTGGTATATTAAAGCTATAATACATAGAGTAAAAACCTGCTGCAACAGGAAAAGAGATAAGTGCAGTTGCATGCATCACCATGCAACTGCACAAGCACACTTGCATGTTGGCAGTGCTAAATGACACAAAACATGTTGAATTAATGAAAGAGCAGGTAGAGGAAACACTCTAGAAAGGTGGTTTTTTTTTTTTTTTTTCGGACTCTTAATTCTTCTCTACCACCATTTTCCCTGATGAGATATGTGCCATAGACATGTACTCAAATAGATGAGAAGACCTGAAATGGGAAGCTATGAGATATGGAAAAAATATCTTGAAGGGTCTGACCTTTACAAATCAGTCAATGCTCTGGTGCCTACCCCTGAGAATGATTGCTACCGGCCATCCCTGCACTCTGAGAGTATTTTCTATATATCATACAAAGCACATTATAATCCATCCATCTAACTATCGATTCATCTTTCCACTTGTCTTGTGTATATAGATGAACCTAGAGGGGCCTTAAGTTCAGTCCAGGTTCATGCAGAGAAGCCTATGCCTTGGAATCCAAAACTTCCTCCCTGCAAAAAAGTTTGGGCTTGAGTTTGGAGAAACTGTTGATCTTACTAATAAAAAAGCAAAGTCTTTGCACTACCACAAAGCCTTTGGTTTGCTCTTGGAGAAGTTGGAACATGTGGGACTCAGACTCACAATGCCTCTGGTTTCTAAATTAAGTGGGGAAGGGTAAAAGGGCCAATGGATCTCAGCACTTTGTGGAAGAGCACAGAGAAGAGGAACAAACACAGGTTGCAACAAAGCCTTTTTTTTTTTTTTTTTTTTTCTCTTAGAACAAGGGAAAAAGGAAGGTCTGGTTGTTTTTTTTGAGTATTCATAACTCTTAAGTAATGTTTCATATGCAAATATGCTTGCCAGAGAGCCAAGCAGGAGATCTGCCTAGAGCTCTGGGCAGCTACACATTATAAATGACGGTGGCTTAGTCTAATGTCACCTGCTAGGATGTGTCACCACACACAGAGTATGTCCTGAGCCCTGCAAGAGCTCATCCAGATGGGCACATATTTACACTGAAAGCTCTTGCCTGGCTTGTGCATCTGGTCTTCCTTTCCTTGGAAAGAAAGGGGCCTGCTAGAAGCTGATTTATGGAGCCAGCACACAGCAGAGTGAACCATGGACATGTAGAACTTGCAGGCACTTTTAGCTTTGGAAAAATACATGTAGTTCCTATCCCCTTTGACAGGTCGTCAGGTGATTGTGGTGGTATAGTTATATGCTCCTGGATTGCTTAATGTAAAACTTGCTTAGCACAGACCTTTTATTTGGGTTATCTCACAGCTACTTTCCAACGCTGCCTGCAGCTGGTGCCCACCCAGGCTGCTCCTCTGAGTCTGCTCGCTAGCTGTCTTGGAGAGGAGGTGCAGAGAAGGGGAGAGGACAAGGTGTTGTCTGCATATGGGGCCTGCCATGATTTTGTTTGTGTTGGGTCCACTCCACAGAGGCCAGAGGCCTCTTCAAAGTGGACGTGAGTGGGCCAGGCAGGCAGGCCAGGCAGACAGGTGTGCTGCTCTAGGCGCTACAGACGTAACCTCTGCCCCCTCATTTAGAGATGAGCAGATGTTCCAGTCATTTCGGTATCCTGAGCCAATAACCTCTGGCTGTTGGCACTTCCCTGCTGTACTCTTCATTTTCTGAGCTTTATCTCTTCTTCTGAAGCAAGACCCAAATGCTGCCTGTGCCACTGATGGTTGCTTGGCTTAACTCTGCAGACTTTAGGCAAGGCCAAGCTCCCATTGACTTTGGTGCTTTGAGTTTAAAAACAGCTTGGCCATCATCCATCCAAGAAGATTAGACCTTCTCCACTTGTGACTTTGCATGTCTGGCCACAAAGATAAGAACCACAGCCAGCCTTTTTGCCCACGGAGAAATGCTTTCCATGGCTGTGCCTTTCAACAAACAGCTAAGTAAGCAATGTAAATTAACTAACTACTTTTACCCACTTCTACAATCATGAACTTAAAGCTCTCTCACTGGTACAGATGTGCAAGTAGCCTCAAGGTTGAACTCAACCACAGTATCCCCAGGAACTGAAGGAGGAATTCACAGCATTAAAGTTGCAAGCAGTGATTTCCTTGGTACTAGCCTAGCTCTGCTCCGAGCTAGAAACCAAATGTGCCCCAGCACTGGCCCTGCTTTTGAGAGGAACACGTTAACTCTCTCTTCTTTCTACCCTACTTTCCCCCCTCCTAAGGGTGTAGCTGATCTGTGGAGCATGTTTGCTGCAGGATAGAAGGCAGCAGTTTCTCACCTCAATCCTGCATACCAGCAGTGCTGGTTTTAAATTTATTCCACATGGGAAGCTATGGCTTTTCTAGAGAATAGGCACTTCCCTCACAAGGGATGCCACTATCGTAGTAGAGGTGGTACAGCTATACCTCCCCCATTAGGGTGCAGGTATGGTCTACTTGCTTTGAGATAATAGGAAATTAGCCTTGTTCAAGCAGGAGGAAAAAAAAAAGACAAACACACACGCACACACACACAAAAAAACACCCCAAAGCTACACACGACTCCCCCACCTTATCCTCATGAACTATGACTATGCCACCTTCTCCACTGGTTTGTCTAAACTGATTTGAATTCACACCTCAGATTAGATGTGTGAAAACCTTGCCTAGAGATAACCCTCTTAGCTATGCACTGGATCAGGGCTGCAGTTCCTGAAGAAGCTGGCAAAAAATAAGACACAAACAAACAAACCAATAAATGAACAAGGAAACACTCAAGGGAAAAAAATAAGATTATCTTAATCTTGACAGTGGCCTTTTAAAGAAAACCTTCTGTGGAAAGGTTTCTATAGAGCATTATCTTTTGCTTTGGTCCTTTTCCACAATGTGGAAATGCATCCTGGAGGGGAGTTTGTTACCCTCTGTTCTTGGTAATGAACGAGTGAGCACAAACAGGGTCCCTGAAAATACCAGCAGAGCCTCCAAAAAAGAAAGCAAAAATCCTTAGCTTCCCAAACACTTCACTAATTGGGAAAAGCATTTTTTAAAAACCAAACAAAGATTGAGATCTTTGCAGACTCCAGTATAATACAAACTAGGGCCTGATCCTGCCCCGAGGTGTGTGGGCCCTCATCTTCAGCAGGGCTAACCTGGATGGCTCCTCCTGTGCTGGTTGCTGCTTGTTCAGGATCAGACCTTTCGAGCTGGAAGGAGCCACCCTTCATCCATGTATAACTAGTATCATCTGGTCTGGTGTTTTGACAATTATCTATAGCGTAATTACCAGACTGATGAGTATCGCTGATTAATTATGCCATCTTTCAAAGTTGATCTGGGTACTTACAATAAACAAACACCCCGCACAGGTAACAACAGTGGTTTCTGCACCTGTTCCAGCCAGCAAGGGCCGTTGATCTGATCCCACCACAGAGAGCCCTGGCCTGAGGCTCCTCGGGATTCGCTCACCATCTGTCACTCGCGTGGGGCCGGTTCCTGTCTGCGCTCTGACTGCACCCTGCTTTCCCCCTCCTGAATGACAAATATTCCCTCTCTGCTGAGGGTTGTCCAGCAAGAGCTATGCCTGATAGTAATGCATTGCTGATGCTTTCCTCCTCTGTCTAATTATGCCCAAACATTGCCTTTCTTTCCTTTTCTCCCTGAATAACCACTCTTTTTTTTTTTTTCCCTGCGTCAACATGTACCAAAGCATTAAACAAGACATTCCATTAATTTCTTCATCATCATAACTTAAGCCTGGGACATACCCTTTAAATATTCATTCAGCTATGAAAACTGGGCATTAAAATTTTAATAATGTCAAGCTCATTTGAACTGAGCTCCTAGGGGACTATTACGATACAATTAGAATAAATATGATGATTGATTTGGTGTAAAGGTTCACCTGTCCACATCTGTTAGTGGCCGGAATCAGCAAGCCACCTCTGGCACCACAGCCCATAGCTCAAAGTTATTTACTCCCTTCTCCCTTGCCCCCGTTGGCGTTTCGCTTGGTTGCTACCTCACCCCCCTGACTTGCTGGCGTAGCGTGTTCAGCTTGGGTAATGCTGCCAGAGACAAACCAGAGAGGCTTCATCAGGAAGAGACAACTCATTCGACAGCATCTTCCTCCCTCCTCCTCTTTCTTGTGCTGTGGCATTTGATTAAAGACAGAGCGTTGATCAGAGCCACTAGAAGTTCAGCCATAAACTTTCCGGCGGAATTAGCCATTAACCTTTTTACAGTATGTGTCTGAACTCCCAGGGTCTGATCCTTCTGCGTGGATGAGGAGCACGTCTAAGCAAAGTTGACATGTCTGAACCACCACAGAGAAGAACAAGGCTTGCTGCTTTCTAGCAGCATCACTCTGAAATCACAGCACAGAAGTATTTTCAAGATGTGACACTCAGAGTAAAAAGAGCACAGAGAGGGAAACCGAGCAAGAAATCACACTACTTAAGGAAACCTCTGAATGATCTCAAATATACAGACACATAATTAAAAAATTCTGGTCTGCTGGGTGTTAAGCATGTTTGAAAATTTGGGCTACACTTAATGTTCACTTCCCCCATTGTGAGTTAGATGCTGTTACATGGTGTAAATAAGAAATAAAAGAAATCGGAACCATTCCCACCGAGAAGTACCATGCATCTTTCTGGATCATCTCATTTAAAGAATCTACCCCTCCATTCTTTGATTTAGAGTGTATCACAAACAGCTCTTATATTTAAAAGTAACCCTAGCATAACCTGCTTAGAAGCACTAGAAGCACTGTCAGTGTTTCTTGCTTTTGAGACTATCGTCAGTCCTCTCGCATATGGTGTTTTTCTTAAATCCTCAGCTTCTGGACACAAGTGATTTTTAAACAAGAGTTCCAAAAGAAAAGGAAGCTATTCATGATCAAAATACAGCTCAAGGAAAACAAACATATGGAAAACAAAATCCCTCTCCTATTTTTATTATCATATCATATGTGATTGCTCAAGATAATTTCTGATTGATGCATCTTTACAATAGGAAATGCTGATTATTGGAAGCATTATTTGTTTTTCACTGTTTTAGGTTGCTTCCTCCCTCTCTGTACTTTGCTTATAATGGATACTGATCCTAAACCTGTCACTTTCTTTTTCAATTTCATATCAATTCCGGTTCCCATATCTCCTCATTGTCTCTAATTCTGCAGTATTCTTTCAAAGACAATAAAAAGACTCACAGCTTCCCAAGAAGCTTTTTCTACTGAAAGCTAAACTAAACTGAAAAAAAAAAACTATTGATTAAACTTGATAAAACAAAGATGCTCCTACGTAAGTCTTTAGAACAAATTTCTTACACTTAGGATTTGCTCTGACTGTCAACATTTCATCATCATCTTCTGTATGGATGGACTTAGCACTTTAGTTAGTTTATTTAGTAAGGAAATAAATAACAGAAAGGTACTCTCTCATCATACCAGTTACGATCACCTGGGATCAACAGGTCTGTTTTTAATATGAACCATTGCTCTCCAAGAAGTCCTTTTTGCTTTGTTTTGCTACCAAGATACTTTTAGCAATAATTTCTGTTCCATTTATAGAATACTGTTCAAATCTGAATCCATTTATCCTTGCATTCTCTGCTGAAAAGACCATAGTTACCGTGCAGGGAAACTGCAGGCCTAGGTAGAAATGCTGCTGTGGAAGGAATGACCATCCTCGGTATCTGCTCTCAGACCACAGGACTGAGGTGACACAGAAGAACTTGTGGGTGTTTTCAGCCTGACAGTGAAAAATGAAACTTGTTGGGTTAAGGCAGTTTTGTCAACAATGGACACGTCCTGACACTATATTTTAAATCAGGCCAGTTTGATTCCCCAAAGCATCTTGAATCACAGCAGATCAATCCCTGACTACTACAAAAGGCAGTCAGTTATTCAAGGCTCTTCAGTATAACAGTGTAAGAATTCTGTGGTCCATTACACCTTTTTCCCCCCCAAAAAAGGGGGATGATTATAAATGAACTCAGCCCAGTGCATGCTATGATGCTAAGACCAGAAAGGGAGTAAATGGCCACTTGATATAAGCATCTTGAAAGGAAGAGAGTGGTCTGAGAAGTCTGAACATGACTTACTGTGAACACAGACTATGTGAAGATCCATCCTTGAACTTTTCACAAGACTATTACCTACCATCTCCTCCCCCACTAAGTTTCCTCCCTATAAAAGGGGGTTAGATAGTAATCTTTACCTTCAGGGCTGTTGTGAGGCTGTTAGATATTATTCCTACAGAAGCGTAAAGCTGTAAAATGCTATATAAGCTCTCAGTGTTATTACAACGTGCCACACTCTGCAGAACGTATACCACTGCAGTATTGCCCCTTGGTTGTTCAAGACTACAGAACTCCTGCTTCTAATTGAGTTAATGGCTTCATAGGTTGGTAATTTAATAAAACAGACTGCTTAAACCAGCAAGGTTTTGATTAAATGGGATGTGTGCAAAGGGGAATTTATATTTATTAGAGCCTCCATAAATCCAAGGTATCAAGGCACAGATAATGCCAGGATAATAGTCAATTATATAGAGATGAAGGAAGGACGGAGGGGAAGCCATCTTGGGCAGTGGTGTCATGTACAGCTGAAGTCAGGGATTTGGGGCTGCTCTCAGGAGGGTGCACTCGGAAGGGACAGCACGCACATACAGATCAGCCTTGGGGCTTCTCCTGCCACTTGCAAGTAATTTCTCAGAGGCAGCAAACTAAATGCTAGATTATCACGTCCTTACCTGTCTGCTGTCTGCAGAAAGAAACTGTACTGGTCCTTTTCAGGTGTTTCTCTTCCCTCCCTCCCCGCAACATATTTGTAACACTGGAAGGAAAAGCGGAAACCTGTGCAGAGATCCTCTTTACTTAATGCAGGGACATCAGTGGCACCTAAAACATAGTTCTCTGTTGAAAGTCCAGCCTCCTTCAGAGACCTCCAGAGGGAGCTCGTGTCTGCCTAAATGCAGAGATCTAAATTAGGCAGACCTCATTTCCTAGATGGAGAAATTAAGGGTTTACTTTGCAAAGCCCGCTTCATTAGGAACTTAAAATGCATGCAACAGTTAGTTACTTCGGTGTGCACACTGGATCACACCTTTGACTTCAAAGATTTTCCTTCCGTGATGATCCTGGATTGCATGAAGAGCTCCAGCTGGTTGCACTGACTGTTAGAGTCAGTAGGAAAAATCTATGATGAGTTTTGAGAAGCCAGGGAATGAATTTCTCCATCTTGGCGGCCTTCCCACCTTTCTGTGTTATAAATGCCAATTTACTGCTGTTTCTGTACCATGGAGAGTTAGTAAGTTTGCTCTTGCATCATCTCTCAAGAGCCCCAAATTAGGTGAACATGAAATCAAAAAAGAGCTGTGCTTTCACATCTACTTCCCTCTGAACTCAAGATCAACGTGAATTCACCACAAATGCCTTGCCTGTTAGCTTCATATGCAAAGAACAGCATCCACAAGCTAATGAGAGCCTTTATGGCTGTTGGTTGAACACCGGAAGATAATAAGGAGCGGGTCCAAACTCTGTAGTTTCAGCTGTCAAAAGCTGGACAGAAACTTTGCATAATAAGGGCCAGCCACAAAATTTAGATCCTGATGCACACACAGCCAGCTTATGAGGGCATATGGCAGTGCTTGTGCTAGTGGCTGGGCTCGTATGTCGTTCAGAAACCTGGCTCAATTAAACAGCTAATCGTTCCGGTTCTTATCTAACCCGGCCAAGCTCACCAGCCCAGGTGTTTGCACGTCTACAGGGCTCCATTTAAACACAGGAGCCCAAAGGGGTTTCATGCAGACATATGAAATGCCTGGCCCAGCAGGCTCCATCAGAGGATGGGGGCTTGAGGCTGGAGGTGGGTCCTGATGAGCTCTCTGGCAGGCCGACCAGGATTTCATGTTTCCCAAGAAGCTGGAGTCAGCACTTCCACTTCTGAGGGAAACCCGAAATGGAAGAGCTATCTCAGCAGAACTGAAAAATAAAGGCGAGTGAGAGGTCTGACATAAAAACTGGTGTTTTTCCTTCTCCCTAAGCGTTGTGCTCCATTTCAACCACAGGTTATTGGTCTTGACAGAGAATTCTTCATTCTCTTGCTTGCCTTATGGCAGAGTCAGGCTGCTTGATTAAAATCATCCTCCCTGCTCTTAACATTTGTGAACTTTGCTGAAGTTCTGAAAATGTTAGAGCTCACAGACCTTTGAGTAAAGGTTCAGGACAATTTGCTGGCTGCTACAGGTATTGTGCTCATTCCATTCCTCACAAGACTTATTCTGGCAGATCATCAGAACTGTTGCTTCAATTAACATTAATCTCATACCAGGCCAAAATGTCCCTTTCCCCTCTGTGACAAACTCCATTGAACCAGTGCTAGACGAAGAGAATTCGAGATTCAGCTCCCTCACATGAGGTAGTGTATGTGTGTTTTAACTAAATCACTTATAGTCTATAATGACAGGTTATTATAGGTCAATAACTTTCAATTATCCACTAGCCTTGCTGTGCTCCCACTGTCAGGCAGCACACCGGCATGTCGGCTCTCAAGAAGCAAAGAGCTCATGATGGGAGCTTTGGAAAAGCAAGCACGAACACAGCTTGAGCAGAGGAAAAGAAAACAGAGGAGAAAGAGGGAGTGTGAAAAGTTCTAGTTCCTCGCCAGAGTGCCTAGGGGAATGTGTGTGTGTGACTTACTCTCTGTTTCTCATACATGCATGCACACTCAGCCCCAAAATTCATTATTCCCGTGCTCCCAGCAGGTCAGATGCGAGGCAGGCAGCTCCCAGGGCTGTGTGACCACAGCACTGATCCTCAGCTTGCAATACCTCTCACCAGGGCCTGCAGCTTGTCTGGGGAGGGGAGAGGGACCGAGCTGCATGAGCTTTCTAAGGGACAGCTAATGCTCCTAGTTGCCCACTCTGCTTTGCATGCCCAGGATGCAGGGAAAAAGTATCTACTTTGTTACAGTAGGGATGTAGATACTGATAAAGAAACAAAAAATGAACGAATCAGAAAATGCAGGAGAGGAAAAGTCATGAATGCTCCTCTGCCCTGTCCCACCCAAATATTTGGGAGAGCAAGGGAGGAGGCTGGAGTTGTCAGATGGACTTGCCCCTTGTCAAGAGAAACCAGTGGAAAAGGAGCTTCCATATGGGATCTGGGAAGTGGAAGGAGAGAAGCCACAAAAGCCTGGGAGGAGAAACAAGGAAGAATAACATTGCATATTCATAGAAAGTGGGGTAGGTAGATAAGCCACCTGCCCGGAGGCCTTCTCAGCCTTCTGCTGAGCAGTGCCTTGGCCCCATGTCCATGCAGCATTAGGAAGGTGCCTCCTCAACCAGACAGGCCAGCACTGACCACACGCTGCAGGTGGATGGGGACAGGACATGGGGGAAAGTGCTGCCTCTTTGGGCCGTCTCAAGGAGCGCCCGGTGGCAGGGGTAGGCCCCGCTGGTGCTGCTGACTCTGTGTCTGCGCAGCTGCCACGGGCATAGAGGAGTTAACAGGAGCTCCGAAGAGCCGGTCCGTTTTGAATGTGAATAATGGGAATACTCTCCTTCAATCGCGTATTCAGCACAGGGATGTACAGAGGTATAAAGTTAATCACTAGCTGGGCCACCCCTATTTCCAGAAAAAGAACTTTAATACCTCCTTTATCCAATGAAGTACCATTGTTATACCTGCATATTATGAAGGGTTTATTAAACCGGTGATAATCTATTCAAGATAAAGTGATCTGTATGGCCAACTGAGCACAGATCAGACAGAATGATGGGCGGTTATTGTTAAAATATGCAAATTCACATCCTATTGAAATGCAAACCCTCCAGATAAGATTTTTTTAATAAATCCGCTCTTTTTTCACTGCATGAAGGTAACCTAATGTTTATTGACTTCAAGACCATATAATGGAACATAATATCTGTTAGTCAGATCCTTGCCTCTCTTTCAATTACTGGAGGTACATGTTCTGGCTCCCGAAGAATTTTTGTTTTATGTATTGGTAGAAAAGAAAAGAGATTAAAAACCCTGAAATTAATTAACTTCCCTCTACACTACACCCCCCTTCCTCCTCAACTGCTGTCATTAGTTACCCAAGTAAAAGGAAGCAGTACCCATCAGCTGAGAAACTGTCCGGTATTTTCAGTGTCAGGAAAAATGTCCAAGAGGAAAAGCACAATTATTGTAGAACACCTCTGCATGCCCTAAGATAGAAATTAAGACTTTTGGATGCCTTCCTATTACCATGCCAGGGAAAGCTGAGTAAAGTTTTGTTTTACCCTTCTGTTAAATGGGGCTATGAAGCATTTTTACTCTTCGGTATGTATGTTTCTGGACATAAGACTCACTTAATTGCTTTTATGACTTGTGAGGGAAAGGTGCTTACAGAACCAGAAACAGCTCCAGATAGCAAAGTGGCAGCTAAAATAGAGGCTTTTATTTTAGCGAAATGCCAGCGCTGCAATAGGAAAAGTTGAGAACCCATTTCTGTTTAAAGGTCACTTTTTCTCTGATGCTCCAAAATCTACATGCTTATGTAGATTCATTTGAGATTTGTTGCATCTCGTGGAAGTTTTGTTTCTCACAGAAGTGGAAGCCAGTGGAGAGAAGATGTCCTGAAATACAGCTTCTTAGCTCTTTGGAAAAGCCTTGCCTGACTAGCATAAGTCTTTTCCTGTGGCCAGTGGGCTTTTCCAGCTGTTTTGTGGTCACATTATGTTTGTGATGATACCTTAAATGGTCCCAGGCATTTGCTCTTCAGTATTTCCCCCTGTTCTTGGTGGTCTCAAGGTGGAATTGGTGGCAAGGTGGGAGGGTCTGGCCAGGGGCTGCTGTCAGTGCAATGGATGGATCGGGCTCCTCAGCACAGGAGGGATTCAATGTGCAACGGAGACGATGCAGTCTAGGAGTGCAAGCTGTGCCATGTGCTTGGTTAACTGAAGCAGCTTTGCCTTTCCTGAACCACGGTGTTCTGCACAGATAGAGCTATATAACAGCTCAGGGCAGGCTCTTTGAGTACTGCGAAAAAGCCTTTACAAATCTGCTTCTCTCTCTCACAGCAGACCTCTGGCTTCCATCGCAGCTGAAAAATAACCTAAGCTAAACCCTTGTGGACAGCTCACCTATTAAGCTGATGGGGATGTACGTAAAATGTGCTGCCTGCCTGCATGCGTGTCTGTAGTGGGAACAGCACTTCCCATCCCCAGCCTGCACCTCCGACAAAACACTCCCTTTCCGTCCAGGCATCCTTCTCATCAGTCACTTCACTGGGTACACCACCAGTTACAAATTAGCACTTAATCAAGATAAATCCCATAGGAAGGATATGGATAATATGCAATGCATTAAGCCTGCAAATTAAGATGGTCTGATTTAGCCCTGGCTTTAAAACTCCCAAGCTTGCATTAGGACTAATGATGAATGGATGTACCTCCCTCGTTGGACAGGAGCTCTGTCAGGGCAAGGCTGCCCAGCAGTGACAAAGCGAGTGTAGAGCAAGTACTCTACTCAATGTTCATAGGCCTTCCACACTCTCCCTGCTTGGGAATGTGCTTTCCCTTGCCATGGATGGCTGTAATAGTGACACTTCCCCAGAATCTATTGACTTAATGGCCCCAGAGTTCATTAATAAAATTGAACTGAAGGCAGGGGCTGCTGGCATCATTCAGCCACTGATCGGATGGGAAAACTGAGGCACAGAGGCCGTGTGTGGAAAGCCTGAGTCCAGAGACTTCCAGAGCTGGCTCTGAACACATCTCTTTCCTCAGGTGCTCTCAGTCACACCTGGGCAACCTTGATTTTCTGCTAACCAGTTTCAGGGGTGCACGTGACCTGTACAAATGTGGCTCATGATACCTACAGCTCAATGGTCTCAATTCTAATAGCAGAGGACCAAAGGAAGAAAATACCTCTCTCCTCCAGTGAGTGAAGCAACACCATGGTGCTCAGTGCTGCCTGCTTTAGGTGCTACCCCAGCTATATGCAAGCAACATGCTGTTCTGTGGTGCAGCTTGCCTTACGAACACGCAGTCCCAGATCATCGCTGCCCTGTGTGGCTGCACCGCCGCAGAGCCCTGCTTAGCATCTCCTCCGTCTTAGCCCCTGCAAGACCTGCGACACCCCTAGCTCCGAGGCTGTCCCTTGACTTCATACAAGAAAGCTGATCTCATTGCACTGGGAGTGCCTGGTCTTCTTCCACATGGGCAGGTCTGCGCCTCCAAGCCACAAGAAGGACAGGGACGCAAAGGGCTATCATAAGGGAAAAGGAAAAGTCTGTCATCAAGCTTTCCATCTGCAATGTATAATTCAGAAAGTAATTTCTGTGTGAGATCAGGGAGGCAGAAGACTTCCCTAGGCAGCGTCTCCACACTTCAAGTTCAGGGTCCACATGGACCACCAAGAGTACACCAAGGTATCAATTCTGCCAAGCGCAGGCAGACACTGTTTTGGGGGGCAGCTCTCTGTGATGGAATCTTCAAGAGAAATCAGGTTAAAATTCATAAGATTCACAACTGAGGAGCACCAGGAGCTCACTGCACCATGCCAGGAGTTAAAGGGCTTTGTTCTACCTGCAGAAGTAAATTAGAGAAGCAAATTTCTTTCAAATAACAAGCATGGCAAAATTCAGGGCTTTAACTGCCCTTTTTCTTTGTTTCCAGATTTGCACTAGTGCGCAAGCTTGTCACAATAGGGTATCCCTCCTAGATGTCATACTGCACTTATCACTGGGAACGACTACTTTCTACAGCATGTCTCTACGTTATGGCTTTTTAAGATATGGATGCTGTCATCATATTCCCCAGAGATGTGTTCTGGTTCATGGAGAGGCTGTTTTATATAATCTCCCGTGAAAGATTAAAACAACAGCAGCAGGAACAACAATAATGCAACAAACTATCTCCCAGGAAAAACAACGAGGTTGTGGCACAGGCAACAAAATCTCAGCACCCCCTGCAAAGTGACAGGCTTAACTCAGTTCAAGGGCGACCCTTCTCATCCTCCTGGAAAGCTGGATCATCTTTCGCCCCAAGAAGAGCTGCACTCTCACCTCAACTCAGGCACAGCTGCCTGTAAGTCACTTTATCAAATGACACCAGAATTTTTCATAAAAGCCAAGTTTTTGGGGCAGGACCCTGAGTTTGTGGTTGTACTTCTATAAAACCAGGCTCCCATATGGGCGGCTGCCACTGCTGCTGAGCACTGGCACCCAAGTGCTCCCTGCTCTCATTGCAAGCTGTTAGGCAACCAGTAGGTCAGGGTCAGCGTGGCCACACTGTGCTTCAGGTTGTCACCGGGCAGCTCTCCTGGTGCTCTGGGCAGAAAGCATCAAATCTCACACGTTAAGACTATGAGATTTTCCTCCTTTCCTCCTCCCCAGCAGGAGCAAACGGCTGTCAGAGCAGGGAAGATGGCAGGAGAGAACCTGGGGGACAGAAGGGCAGCGGGTCCAGCCCTTGTTCATGGAGCACAACTAAGATGAGAAGAGTACCCGGGCTCTTCATGCTGGGCACAGGGTGCCGCGTACCCTAGAGCGAGCAGGAGGATGGAGCAGCTCAGTCCAGCCAGGGATGCACAATGAAGAGCTTGCAGGGAATCGCCAGAGCCAGTGGTTATCATGTTATCACCAAGGCTTTTTCATAGCCAGCCAGCACTTTAAGCCACATAGCAATTAGAAGAAGCTTGTATGCAGCTTGTATAACGGGAAAGGTTGTTTTCTTTTTCTTTTTTTTTTCCTTTTTCTTTCTCTTATTTACTTCCCCTCTAAGATAACAGGCCAGTAACTGCTGATTTGCAGGCAAGTAGAGGGCTTTTTGATGAGGGATGTAGGATTAAGGTATCTTCTCGTTAATTTTGATACTCCTTGAGATACATATTGAATTGAAGGAACAGGACACGGGTGTCGTTTCTGAGAAACAGCTGTGTCTTGGCAAGAGTGTATGTGTGAATACTTGATCTCATGAAGAAGAAAAAGGGAGTAGAAGAAATGTGTGTGTGCTCACATTTGACTCTAACCTGGTCTGGGTTTGTTTCTAATCTAGGTAACACTGTGGATTTGAAAGTTTGAACCACATGTGAGCTATACTTAGGAAAATTGTGTAAAGCAAACAAACAAAACAAAACACTGCTGATAAAGGAGGAGGGAAATGAAGCAAAAATGACAACTAGTGGAGAGCAAAAACCAAAGACTCAATGCTGGATAAGGGAGCTGAAAGGAGAAGGCTGAAAAAGTTGCATGAAAGAGTTATAACAAGTGCTGCCATGGATGATTACGAGGGTTTGAACTTGTCACCCTCAGCAACCAGAGCAGTGCCCTTTCTCACTTGACCTGATGGGAAAGCGCTGTTAGCTGAGGTTGGCAAGGGCAGGAGATGAGTCGCTGTTCAAATACAAAGCAGAGATGTCCTTTCGCTCCAGATAATTAAACCAAAACCATAAGCAAACAAAGCCTGAAGTTCTGGAATAGCCTGGCAAAGTCCTGAAAATCCCTTAAGAAATGTTTCTGGACCTTCTAATTTCCACGGTATTCATCCGTCTGTATGAAATGCTGTTAACGTGGGGATATTCTGTTCCCTGGCACTGGGTTAAAAAATACAGATCTAGACACAACGCAGCTAGTGCATAACACCCACAGCCACGTCCCAGAGAGTACCGTGGTATTTTACAGAACACAGAAATCATACAGAAATTCCAAAATTCCTGCATGATATTGCTGAAATGCAGCTATTCCTGGGAAGTAAAGGAACCCAGAGCCCTTTAACCATGTGCTGCTCAACTGTACAAGAAATTAAAAGCAAGGGAGGAAGGTGAATTCCCTGCTGAAAGGAGGGGGGCAAACCATTTACAGTTTTTTTCTTTACTCATTTGGTGTGCAGTTTAGTCACTTAGTGTGAATATGCAGACACTTGTGTTTTATAGCCATGAGTGTTCACAAAAGGCAAGTTTCCAAGGCGTGTGTGTAAGCATGAAAGGATGCTGGATGCTACATTTGCACACAGATTTTTTCTGCTTATTCAATCAGGAAAATGAAACACCACCATGCAATTTCACTGATCAATCACAGCTCACCAACATGGCCTGAAGAGTGAATATGTATACATAACTATCCAAATATCCAAAAAGAGAGAGAAAATGTATCTTATAGTTTAGAATAATTACCAAGGGTGAATTAACAATTATCCAGTCATTAACAGAAGCATTTGGGAATGAGGTACCACACTAACCAGCCAATAATATTTAGCCTAGGATTTAGAAAACAAAAAAGCTTTCTAACATAAATTGTGTAAAGTCCTAGGCTAGGATCCCAGACGGGAAAGCAGGGAGCAGGGAACTAGGAGGTTCAAGATGGGAGGTGATAATTTTAGGTAGTAATGAGTGAGGGCTCCGACTTGCAGTCTTTCATTATCATGGGCTTTTCTTTATGATTTTAGTTCTGATTTTATGCTGTTGCTATCAAAGTGAGGATTTCTCCTGCAATACTGTAAACAGCCACTGACTCGAGCTCCAAAAACCTGGATGGGAAAATTCTTGGTTTTGCCTTTTCTTCTGATGGAAAGTAAATGTTTCTCAAGCTTTGCTGCAAACACTGTTAGATAGAAACTTATATTACAGTTAATTACTTTTAAGGTGAATAAGCACAGATTCACATAACTACAAAGGCAGGAGCTTTAAGAAACAGATTAGCAAATGTTGTTGTTGCTGTTGTTGTTGTTTTTAATGATAAAAATATTGTGAGAACTGGCAGAAGTGCTCAGGAGTGTCAGTTTTTAAAATCAGCTTCCAAAAACCTGGACAAAGATGTTTTGATTATGTCTTCATCTGTTCATGATACTTAGTTCTCTCATTTGAAAGTCAAATACGCGGATGCCATTTGAAAGGAGCGACTCTGCCTGACGCATGTGAATGGGAGTCAGGGATTTCTGCGCGCGGCGGTTCAGAAAACGGCCAGTTTGTGCGTGTGGGGCCCGGGCAGGGGTCGCCACCCACCCATCAGCGAGTTTGGATCGGGGACCGCGGGAGCGGCGGCCTCGTGCTCTGCAGCTTCTCTTGACAAGCCGGCAGATGCCAGCTGGGTGCTTCAGAAACTCCTGTCTATCTCCCCCGAGCCAGCAAGGACAAGGCTCATGATGCAGGAGTTTCTGATGCTTTTAATTTCTTGTGCACGTTTTGGGAAGGGATAGGGAGAATTCCTGAGGAGGGGCAGGATTCAACAGGAAACTAAAATGTGCAAATTATTTTATTCCAGCTTCTGGCAAATATTTTGATTATTATTTTCTATAAAGAAAGATAGTGTTTGAAAATGCAAATGCATTATTCTTTTAGCTGAAAGTTGATTCCTTTTTTTTTTTTTTATGAATTCTCCTCCCCTGGTATTGCATCGACACCCAGACAACTTCAACTTACATAAAACTGCAACAACAAAAATATAGGTTTCATAGTGCTAATTTTGGCTGAAAAGCCAGTTTTCATATACACACACAGAGTTTCAGTCAATGATTTTGCCAGTGCTGCTCCTGTGTTTCTATCTCGGCACCAGCATTGTCTTTTTATACCTCAATTTCCCTCCAGTGAACATCTTAATAA
>NW_010586780.1:70685-91382 GCF_000705375.1 Tinamus guttatus
TCCTCTGGACCATTGTGTTTCTCTATATGATAGAGTTTCCAGAGCAAACAGTACATTGCATGCCTGCATGTAGACACACAGCTCCATATTCATCAGCATTGCCTACACTGTCTGTTAATGAACGCTCTTAGTCTGAGCAGAGGCAAGCCACATGTCCCTACAGGCAGAGAAGCTCCTGCATGGACCAGAAAACTGGTGGTCCACATACCTGGATACAACTGGCTCAAGACTACAGACTGAGAATAGAGGCCAAACTCAAGCCCAGAGATCCAAGACCGTTCAAGGGCAACAGTGCTGCGCAGAGCAGTGTTGCAGAGGAGCTGAATACATTCAAACTGTAGTGGGTTGACCCTTAGGTAATCAATCAGCTAAATGAATATCTGGGTAGGTAGGTTTTCATCAATCTAGGATATGGCTTGGAGAACAAATAGTCATTGAAAACACCTAGACAAGCCTGGAAGAGTGCAGCTGTTAGCACTGCACACTACATTATCACCACATATTTAGATTGTTATTAAGTGAACTTTAAGTAAGCCATTCTCCATTTGTCATTTTCCCCCTGGTGAATTCAGCTACCCACATCGATTTCTTTTTTCTTTAATCAGAAAACTTGGCTATTAACTTTTCAAAACTTATTAATCTGTTTTCACTCCATTCGTAGCAGCTTCCCCCCACCTTCTACTTAGCTTGTTAAAACTCAGAGTTGATTAAATATGACACAACAGTAAAATATTATATAAGCGCACAAGCAAATTTTTATTTCATTATAGGCACAAAGTGAGTCATCTTGAATATGATACTGTCTTTAGCTCCATTTTCTCTCACTTTTTTTGCTCTAGTTTTATATTTAATCACAGCTTCTTTCCCCCTCTTTGCGCATATGATTTTGTTTTTCAAATCCACAGCAGAACGATCCAACTTTGTTCTTATGCTATTAATTAACACCACGCTCTAGCTTCCAACATACTTAAATGATGAATAAGGTTGAATTCCAGACAACATTCTGTACATTGCCATCAATTAACAATTTTCGAGGCAGCGCTTCATTAATAAACATTGATCAGCAGAACCCTTATGTGGAGAGCATTGGAGCTGAGAATTTGTACCAGAGCTTCTCCAGTGTGTGAGCTGGAGTGTGTGCGAGTGTGTGCATGAGCGTGTACATGTGCGTGTGCGAAAAAAAATCAATGCAATATCCAAGGAAACTCATCAGCACATCATCTCCTTAAAGGTTAATTAAGAATTTGAGGAAGAACAGAGGGGCTGAAGCAGAGGTGATGGACATCCGTGTCTCTCCAGATCATTAAGTACTAATTAGGTTTGGAAAGTCTATTGAGTTTCCTTGGTCTCATCAAGGCATGTGATGGTCCCTGGACACCTCGGTGTGAAATGCCATCAGCACTGTATCTCTCTTTCTTTATGAACAGGATGCGCTTCAGTCTCAGGTGTGTCTGCTCTCACTCTGCATGTGTCTATGTTTCTTTTGCTATGTGTGCCATTTTATATTCTTCATAAAATCTATATGGAGGATATTGGCTGTTTCAGAATGATGTGTAATGCAGGGCTTTTGCTGGCAGTGTAAAGAGGGGGAAAAAAGGGAGGAGGAGGAGGGAAAGCAAGAAAAGTTCCTGTAAGATGTAAAATGAGAATGAGCAGGTGAAAAACTAACAAGTCCATATGGGCCCTCTTGCTGCACTGGAAATTTGCTTGGGGAAGAGTTCCATACCCACTTCCCATTGCTTATGATTTCTGAGCTCGAGATGGAGATGGGGTAACAGAGCAGCTCCACAGCAATTGCTAGCAGAGCATGACTGCCACCATGCAGCTTCCAAGAGACAACAGGAAGGATTCATTAACTATCTTAAACAGTTCTAAAAAAATTCCAGAAAACCTAGATGCAGAATAAGTGGTCATTATTTTTTTTTTCAGAGATGGCTTCCATGGAAGGTCAGATGTTGCTTCTGATTTAATCTGACACTCCAGTATCTCCCAGTCTGCAAGTTCTACAGGGATAGACTTTGCTCAGGATGTTACTTCCCTATTGAATTGAAATACAAACTTACATGCCCAGCTACAGGCCAGGATCTAACAGGCAATGCAGTCGGTGCCTGGAAGGAACCTTTGAAGTTCCCAGCCCAGGGACTGAGTCAGCTCCTGGTGCTCATGGGGAAGGTAATTCAAGCCAGATGCCAGAGACCAGACAGGTTCTGCAGCTACTGTTGGGAGGGTTCCCTGAACTGGGATAACTCAATAATGTTTGTTAATACTAGCTTTTAGGTAGCCTGGAGCTACCAGGTAACATTTCAGCACTGTCAATTCAAATGGGTCCATGTTCAGAAAGGAAATCTGCAGGAGGTGTTTTCCTTATGTATAAAGTGTTACACCTGCTCATGCACCTACTCCCTTTCTCAGGATGGAGAAAAGAATGATGCACCTCATGATGCTAGCACAAGTTTCAAAAATGGTATTTTATTAAAGGGCTTGCCTCTGAGCTCGCATTTTCAATGACCACCCAATGTAAGGGAGCATGTTGTCACTGCAGAGAGCTGCCATTGCCTTTTTGAGTCCCATTTCACCTTGACTTTGATTGCACTTGATGGAATGGAAGTTAATGGTTCACTGGCTCAGACTGTTGCCCTAACAATACTGGGCTATTAACATTTTGGTTATTAAGAGCAAGTCCAGTTGCATTAAGAACATCTCGGCAGGGTGAAGGGAGGAGTCTGGAAGCCGCTAGGACACCGGCGCATTCGGGTGCTACCGGAATCAAAATCAACAGCTGCCCCTGCTACTGCCACCTAATTGTCAGCTGGAGACGGCTGGATGGAAAAGCTGCTGCTAACCCTGCAGCCTGCACGCCTGCTCCGGAATATCAAGGACCCCTTGACAAACCCGCTGCAATGCCTGGAGCACTTCATCTGCAGGCGACTTGCTCCCTGCAATATGGAGAGGATTGCCACTAATCCTGGCGCATTACTGTTCACTTGACAGAAGTCGCCTGAAACAACTTGCGTCTGTTCTTGTCCTGATTTGCTGTCGGTATTTATTAAGAGCACTGTGTTTAAAATGGTACACAATGTAGCCTGCAGATAAGATCTTAAGCTCTGTCCATGCCAACAAAAAAACAAACACCCCTCCCGAGAAAATCTCCTCCAAACACTGTCACTCCCCACTTGGCTCGGCCATGTCACCTCCACTGCCTCCTCCCCAGGAGGACCCTGAGAAAGCAGTGGTGGTAGCAAGAGGCACCTGGTCCTGGTTTTGCAAATACCCATTCCTGAAATGCTGTAAAACACTTCCTAAAACTGCACTGAAGTTTAAAGCCACATGCTGACCTAAAACTAAACCTAAGCAACCCAAACCATCTATGTTTTCATGACTCCAGCAGAAAATAGCATGGGTGGTCATCTGTTGACCAATGAGGCCTTGGTGTTTTTCCCTTTCTGATACAGCTGAACATTAATCTTCATGAACATAAAGACATTGTAGTTTCTCTAACCATTTACGCTTAACTATTTTCTTTACAAGTAAATAAGATTTCCTGCTACTATTCACCACTACGTACTGTGCTAATGTTTGTCTCAGTGGTACTGACTTGCACCACCAGCTGGAGTTACATAGTTTAAGGAAGAAACTCGATACGTCTTGGATTCAGTATCATCACAGTCCAAGAAACACTATCAGTTGGAGTTAACAGAATATAGTTCTCAAACATAATGACAGAAAGAATCTGCTCTTTCTTCCCCCTTTCCTAAAAGTGTAGTTCTTCTGTCAATTCAACTCAAAATTACAGCACAAATATGACTGAGAGAGGACATAGATCACCAGACTTTCTATTAAAGAAGATATTAGAGAACCTGAATGAAATCCCTTTGTGCTTCCTTTCCTGACCCTTGAGGATTTTCTCTACTTTCACAAACAAAAGCTGAGCTGAACTTTTGAGACCTACCAGGTCCTTAAAGACTCACTTCTACTCTCGAATGGAGGATATACTCAAAGAGTTAGTATCAAACAGACTTTCTCTTATTCTAGTTTTTTCTCCCAGAATATTTGGTGTCTTAAGAAATTTCATTATTTGTGTGTGTGGAGGATGTGTGGACCTGGGTGAAGGGGACTGAGCTGGTGAGTGAGCCTGGGTTAAGCAGCTGTTTGCACGTGTAGCAGAGAAACTGCATCCAAACAGGGTGCCTGGTAGGTGACAGCTGGTCTTTACGTGTGACGTATTTGGGATGATGAATGTATATATGGGGTGCATAATGACAGAGAGGTTTGTGTGCATGTGTGAGGGTATGCAGATGTGTGTCTGGTTTCTTCTTAGCCATTTTATATGCATAGGTGTTTGTACACATATTTGTGGATGGGGCATTTTTGTATTAAGAAGGAAAACTATCATTTCTGGTCTGGAGATTTGCATACTTAAGCAGCAAGGAGACAGAGAGTGTTAGCGCTGTGAGCTAAGGAAGAAGGTGTATATTACAGGAACGTTCTTGGACAGGAAAAGAAGTTAATTTAAAGTGTAACTCTACTGATCTCAGTAATGTAACCCAGTGGAGTATCTGTCTCTGTCTTTGGAATAAAGGACGGCTTTCCAGAGCAAGGGCCTCATACATCAGCCTATTCCATGCAGCATCGTAACATTTGTCTGGGACAAGCAACATTAGGTATGGCAGACAGTAACGGCACTTCCAAATGAGGGACAGATGGCTGTCCAACACTGACACCGCAGGTGTCCAAGACTTTTAATTCCACTTTCGTTCTGTGGACCTTTTGCTCCTCAGTCCCTTGCTACTGCTGTCAAACTTTTCCAGAAGCAAGGAAGAGTGTGGGGACAATGTGCTAGAGGTGCAGAAGGTGCTAGAGCCATTTGTTAATCCATCAGGGAAATTAGTGCATCAGCCAACACTCTGCTTCACAAACTGCACCTCTGGGAGCTGGGTTTATTGCTGTGTGTGCAGGGAAAGCTGCGGATGAAGCGGGGAGAATGAGGACGGGCTTGTGAGCTGTGGGGTAGAAAGTGGGGAAAAAGAAACCATGTCCTAGAAGGATCTAACAGGGTGTCGAAAAGAGCAAGACACGCTGTATGACCCAGACCAGCCTCCTACCAAGTTCTTTTGAAAACCTCAACTTGGAGAGGAATACTCTCCCTTCAGCATCACAGAGCTCCATCTATCAATGTCCTCGGGGGCACCAGTGGGATGAGTTGGAGAAGAACAGAGTAAGACTGCCTTTTCCTTTTATCTATTCCTGTAAACAGTGCAGTGGTCAAAGGCTTTAAACACTGAATGTTAAACCTAGGATGTCCCACCCAGCACAAAGCAAAGTCCTTGCTAAGCCTGGCTCTGGCCTGGAGAGTAGGAGTTGAATTTTTTAGCACTGGTCACCTTTCATTGTGATGGTCCTTCTGAAACTCAAAAAATCTACCTGAAACCTAGTGTGTCGAGAGCCCCTGTGATGAGTTACACCTTACCTTGACTGATACAAGGCCAGGAAGAGTCATCATAAATAACATTTCCTATCCGATGGCGTAGGCAGCAAATACTGATAGGCACCATGTAATCTCAGGGAAGTTACTCGGAGCTGGAAAGGGGCAGGGAGCTCAGGATCACATTACAGGTTCATAATCTGTATGACCTATAGATCTAAATCACCTGGCGTTTCCTTTTGGAGCTCCTGGGCTGCTCCTACAGACACCAGATCATCAATGTGGAGGAGTTGCTATTAAGCCCTCCTTTCCTTTCCTTTTGTTATTGCAACACAAAAGAGAGAAAGCAGAGACAAAGTAAAGTATTTCAGAGAAAAGCATTTGTCCCACCAGATGTTACAAAATAGAGGTGAATTTTATAAAAAGATTCAGTTTATCATATGGCTTTCAGGTTTGTGAAGGATTCACTCGTCTTTTTTGGCCCTCACAAGAACTTCTCAAACTAGTCTCTTTAAACAGCAGTTAAGTCTGGATGAAGAAGCTAATTTTGCTGCTATTTCTCTTGGCAATTTCGTATTTTATTTTTTTCTGAACATGAACGATTTTTTTTTTCATGTGGTCAAAAAATCTAACCCAGAAAAAAGTTCCTAATATCTAATTCTTTTAACACAGAGAGGAGAGGAGAGGAGTGGAGAGGAGAGGAGAGGAGAGGAGAGGAGAGGAAAAAAAATCACAAGCTAATACCTAAAAATAGCTTTTGATAATTTTTAAGGACAAATCCCCAGAAAATACTTTTCCAATTTTTAGACACTGAGCTTTCTTTAAAATTCAGGAAATAGCAAAAAGATTTCAAAAGCATCTTAGTAAGGATAGGTTTGTTTGGAAAGATATTTCTCTTAAAATGAATATTGAAAATGATCGCTCTTGACCAGCTCACATTGAATTACAAGCTTTGGATATGAAGTACTTTACCTTTGTTGGAACATTATGAATAATTAAGCAGTTTGCTTTGCTTTCCCAGGAGAGGCTGTCCTGGTTCATCCCAGGGGGCTTGCAGGGGCTGTTAAGTTGTCCTGTTTCTCCAGAAACGGGCAATGCTGGAAGAGCATCTCCCCTTCTGCTCCTACCCCATGCTACCGAAGCGCGGAACACACCTCAAATGTGGTGCAAGGAAAATGCATACAGCATTTTGACAGGGAATGTTCTTTACACCACAGATGAACTAACTCAATTTACATCATCTGCTTGTCTGTTATCCATGCAATTTTTTTAAATTATTTATTGGATGAAAACATCAATGATTTGGTAAAATATGAAGCTTCAGATGCTTTCTAGTTTTCTAAACAAACCTTACAAACCTTTTTAGGTTTGTCTGTCTCTAGCTGAGGTGAATAGAGGGATTCAATTTTTTGTAAATGTGCTTTGGTTGGGCTCAGAGAGGTGCTCCGCACTGCAGAGGAATGAGTCACATTTTCGCTTTCACGCTTCCACTGGGGAGACTGCTCCTGCCAGGATCATGCCATTTATGTGGAGGACAGGTTACGGATCTCTCTTATTCCAGATTGTTGTTCTTCCCTTTCTCCTTTCTGTCACCCTCCAGGAGCAGCAGGACAGCGTCTTTCTTCTGCCCTACAGAGCTAGACCTCAGGTTTCTGATTTTTGTCTGATGTTTGAAGTAGCAAGAAAATCAAAAGCAAAACCTGCTTCCATTCACATCCAAATCAGGAATATGGTCCCTTTGTGCCAGCTGCACCTTCATACTACTATGTCTTATCTTGCCATAATTTTTTTTTGGTGGAAAACTGCCTATGCAACCCACAAGCACTGTTGGAACAGCCCAATTTTACAAGCATAAAGTATTATGATTGCATTGATTTCCATCATAAATCATATTTTCCATCCTCTGTCTCTCTTTCCTTGCACTGACTGAATTAAGCCTTGGTGTTTTCTTTAGCTGCTGCCAGAGCTGAGGCTTGAGATGATATTAGGGTAATGATGATAAATTTTACCCTCAAGCCAAACCATTTCCACATTACAGATAATGTTTTTTTCCAAATAAGTTCTGTTATTGGAATCCAGGACCCACCACATCTGCAGGCTCAGAGGCTGCCTCAACACAGTCTCTTTGCTGTAATGGGTTTATAGATTTGAAAATTTGCTCTAAACAAATAAATGAGAGAAGGGGAGGAAAGAATGAATGAAGGAACAGAGAGGGAGAATGAACCAAAAAAGAAGAGAAAAAGAAGGAAAGGAGAGAGAAACAATAGGTGGAAAAAGAGAGAAGAAAAGAGATAAAGGAAGGAAAAACATAAATTGATGGCAAAAAGAAGAGCAAATAAAAATGAAGCAACTGCACACAACAGAGTGCATGCAAGCCTGCTGCCAGCTGCATGTGTGTGTCTTTATGAGAGCAAAACTGGCACTACAAGCAAGCACATGTACTGCGCATCCATGCAGATCCACAGCTCTGTGTTTCTGAACCACGGATTTCACCCCTGCCTTCTGAAAAGGCCATCACAGTTCAGAGAGGCCCTGGACACAGTAATGCTTATTCCTGGAAAATCTCAGCTGTCCCCAGGACAGCTGACACGATGAAACTGAGGTAAAGCCTGACCCAACCCCATGAACTTCACTGCAGTCTCAGGTGGGTTCTTACTGGGCTCAGGTCAGTTGTGTTTTCTGAATCTACAGCAAAACAGGTCAACTTCTGACTTTTATCTGAGGAAAACTATGCCTGTGTACACAATCAGATCTGAAAGACAGTGTCTCATGCTCAGTAGATTATAGATCTTGGGCATGATTACTTTCAGTACAACAGATGAGAGAGGCCAAATCCGTAGCTTATTTCTTCTGCAGTCAGCATAAACTGTGGCTGTTCATCCCTTCCCTGCGGCGTCTTCCCCTGCCTCCTGGTAACACCCTCTCTCTGGTTTGGAGCCTAACTCAGCAAACAGATTCCACTGCCAAGAGGGACTTTCTGAGAAAGCAGCTCAGTATCTGTCACAATTTCTGTGAGAAGAGCAGTTTCATATCTCTAGTTCATCTTGAGTCATAACATTGGCCCTCATTAGCTTGCACTGCAAGGATGCTGTTTGTCTGAACTAAAGAGGTGTCTGTGATGTGGATCACTCCAAGGACGATAGCCACCCCAGGCTCCTTTAGAGTCAAAGAGATGGTCAGTTTTAGGAGGTGATTCAGGTCAATGTGGACATGTAAGAAATTCAGAGGAACCCTCCATGAGCTTTAAAGGGCATCTGGGGTCGCTTGCTGAGATGAAGCAGCCTGCATCTGAGATTAGAGGAGCTGATTACAGTTCTACCGACTTCTTAATGGTCCATCTATTTACGAACGGACAAGTGACTTGTGCTGTGTTCGTATGGCTTATGTAAGCATCCCCAGTAGATTTGAGATGGCAATTAACAACACTGCACAATGAAATAGGTACACTCTTCAGAAGAGGCAAAGAGGTGTTTATCATCAGAAAATTAATTTAATCACAGTGCTGGAGTATGAAATGAAGGTGGAGAAAAGGTGAATCCCACATGGTTTGCTAAAGTCACTCCTTGCTGTGCTCTAAAAGAAGACATGATCTCCCAAACAAAGGCTGGCTTAGCAGGACAAAACTCTGAGCTAAATTCTGAAAAGGACAGAGCAGGGCCCAGTGTTTTAAGCTCGAGAGAGATGTATAATCACAGCTCCAGGCAGACTCTGCCCTTTGGTCCTGGACAGGTTGATGGGTCTTCAACCTTTACCCCAATAGCTCTTCATCCTCAACCTGCACAAGCAATTCAAAACAACATGATGAGCTAAGGGCAAATGTCAGGCTCATAAGACTGTAATCTGGGCATTTGGGGTCTGCACAGAAGTTTGGGTAGTCTGGATTTTACTCTCAGTAGCACTGAAGCAAAGCTCGTCATGCTGGCTCTGAAGCAAAGCTGCTCCTGAGGTGTCTGGTTCTGACGCCACAGCTCCGGCAGTACGAAACAGGTCAGGGCATGGGCTCGGGCACTGGCCGGAGGGCAACCGGCCAGTTTCATTGTTAGCGTGATCCTTGGCATGGTTTTAGTTTATGCCAATCACTGCTCCCCCAAGCAATGCCTTGGTAGGGCATGGGGGATAGCACAGACCAGGAGCTGTTACAGATAAACAGTCTGGATGAGGCCAGTCTGCTCCAGGAGGAAGGGAGTTTGGCCATATGGATAAGGACTGTTCTGTGCCACCTGTCCTCAGGGCCAGAGAACAGGTCCTAGTCTCTTCAACTTAGCCGAGTAGCTCCTGTCTTACTGGTCCTGTCCAAGCAAGCCAGACTCCTCTTACAAGCTTTTTCCTCTGTGCCTCAGGGCCCACGCAGAGCAGAGAAACATTTGATATCCCAAGTCACATTTCTTCTTCCTAACTTTCTCCCATAAAAGCAAAGCTGTGCTGGTTCTGGAGCTGAGAGTTACTGTTCTTCTTAGTCCTAAGCCAAAAGCCCTCATTGCAACAAGCCTGTGCAATGCTGAAATACAACCTGATGCAGATGGTAGGAGCCAGCTCTGACTCTGACCAACAAATCTGCAGCAAGGGAGAAGAACAAATGGACCCGTGGATAGGTAGGCAGGTGGCAGGCAGTTTATTTCATTGGCAGTGCTGAAGAGCCTACTTCACGGGATGCTAAATGCAGTAAGTGGGGAGGAGAACAAATCTAAGAGGGAAGAAGGAGGATGTGAAGCAGTCAGTGCTCTTCAGGGTAAGGAAAACTCCTTCAGGATGCTGCCTTTGCAGTGCCCATGTGTTTATTATTCATATCAGCCCCTCAAGAGGTGCTCTGTGAGGACATGAGTCATCTGGGAAAGCCAGTATCCCTACCATGTCCCTGCTGAAAGTCCCAGACTGGCACAGACAGCACATCCTGGTCTAACCAAGCCAGATATGTCCTTAAAATTGGGACTTAACCATTTTACTGCCAGGCATGTCCTTCAAACTGGGGCTTACCTTGCTCTCCCAGACAAATCATTGAACAAACCAGGATCAGCTCAACCTTATCAGAATGTCTGGCATTGTTACTAGCTCACTAAAATAAGAACTTCCCTGATGCTCTCTAGTTGCAATCAGAACCATCGGAAACTTGTGCTATCTCTTATCACTCCCACAGGCTAACTGCTTCCCAGTAGTTATGACTAACCAAATTAGATTTCCACTTTAAATCCATATTCCTGGTATCAAGCACACAACTTTCAGAGAACCTATGCAGCTCTCGGTTGGCAGGATACTAAGACATAGGGCAGGACTGAGGAACGTGTTTTCCTCTATCCTTTCTATCCTGCAATAACAACATCAACAGAGATTTTATGGATGTGAGAATCCTTTCACCTTCAGAGAGCCTCCTTTTTGATCTCACTCAAGGCAGGAAAGACCAAACCACTAGAGAAATGTAGGCTTTATGTGCAGTAAAATGCAGCTTATAAGCGCAGAACTTTCCATGAGAAAGCCACTGAATTCCACCACCATTGGAGGGTACCATGGTAGATTAGGCAGCGAGAGAGCTGCATGACACCCAATGCTGTAACTGTGCAACCTGAAGCAACCTGAGGCCTCAGTGTTGATTAGCTTCAAGCTCTCCACCTGCAGATGCACAAAACAATCACCCTATCATCATCAGAAAGAGCCTAAAGCTGAGAGTCCAGAAGCTTCACCTCCTGAACAGGGCTTCTGTGCAGTTCTCCCTCCTCTGCTTCCGTAAATGGACCAAAAAGAAAGATTTTTTTGTTTTGAATTGTCTGGTAAGTGCAGTAGGAGAGAGTGTGATAACCTTTCCTGGGTCATCATGGACAACGGAACTAAAAGAACGAAGTCACTATCACATTTATTAACAACCAGCATTGCTGTCACACAGGGGAGAAGGATTATGTAAAGTGCAGAGAACAACCCTGTCTTTCACCTTGTGAGGAAGCATTTTGAGCCCAGGTGCAGAGAAGCATTTGCAGTTACTATGGCTGTACCAGACACCTTCATCTGCAGAGCTGTGATGCTAGGCCTAGCATTCGAATTTTTCGAATGAAAAGGAATACTAACTACATTCTACTTCATGGATTTTTTTTCTCTTCCTTCCTTTCTTTTCCTTCCTTCCTTCCTTCCTTCCTTCCTTCCTTCCTTCCTTCCTTCCTTCCTTCCTTCCTTCCTTCCTTATCTTGCATTTAACTTGAAGTATTGAACAGTTTTCCCAAAAACCCCATACTAAGGTCTACATGAGAAATACACTTAAAAAAACCACACACACACACAACCCAACAACAACAACAAAACCCTTTCTTCTGCTGCTGCTGATAACACGGCCTATTACTTCCCAACCTGTGTTTGGTTTCAACACCATATAATCTCTCAGCTGCAAACAAGAGACCAAGACAGCTCTGACTAGAGCTACCCTATAAATGATTTTGTCCTTGATGTTTGTTCTCGCTGTAGAGGTGCCAAACTCCCTGCCATGTACTTAGGTACAGGTGGTAAATAGGTTTTTTGGCTAGTTCATAGGTAATTCACAGATAGTTTGCTAGGGAAAGCCAGGTTTGTACCAATGAGAAAATAGTACTGTTAAAACAAACCAAAGAAACAACCAACACATGTTCTGAAGTTAATGTTTCTTAGACACCTTCCTCCAAGGGTACTTTTATAACAAAGTGCCAAACCTGGACCCCAAAGCACTGCATTAGCTCATATCATGTTAACACGTCGTACACAGGAATCCACACTTATCCTTTGCCATGGCATTTTCCAAGTGCTCTATAGCATTTCTTTCTTCATCTGCACTAAGGCTGGAGCCTTTAGCTTCTAGACTATCCAGTATGAGCGGAAACTCCGTATCTAAATGAATGGATATGGACTGGATATGATTAAATTTAGACTAGAAGAGAAGATGTGGAAAAGCCTTCCAAAATAGATCAAAGCATGGGAGTGATGGGACCAAATGCAGATGCCTGCAGCTGTGCCCATCCCCTTACTCTCAATGAAGGGAATTAAGCAGCTCTCACGAATCACCCCACTCTAACAGAGGCATCTAAAATAGTTCAGATGAATCACAATCCAGAGAGACTGATTTATATTGTAGGTGGTTAAAGTTGGTGGAGATGAATACTGCCAAACTCTCCCTTTACCCCTCCACAAAAACACAACTATCTGGTTTTAAGATGGAACGGGACAGTTATATGATGGATATGACTGAGTCAGAAGATAGAAGGAGTCCACTGCATGCCAAATGGGACAATCCTTGCAATAATCAGGAATAAGGGTTCTTCTGAGGGCTGGCTTCCTCAGGTTTACCTCAACACATTTCAAGGTTCCCTTCCCTTTGAATAAAGCCAGCTTTCCACATGGTTATTTCCATAGGAGTGTGGATTGCCAGATCTTATAAAACCAGCTGATGATGGCATGTTTTACTTAACAAAACTAATGGGAGAAAGACAGTAGGCAATGGAGGGAAAAGGAGGCAGGGGCGGGAGGTCATTCCTGTTCTCTGGGCTTTGTGACCTGTCCTCTTTAACACAGGCACAGGTTTGGTCTTTTTTCAATATACAGATATACGCATAGAATATATATTTTAACAAAAGTGTGTGTGTTCTCTCTGGCACAAATTAGATCTACAGGGTCAGTGGTGGACCTGTAGTGCATTCCGACACACATCCAATTAACTTAGCCATAGACTGGAGCCAGCATACATCATCCTGAAGGTCTTGGTACCTTCTCTAACCGGAATGAAGTTCTGCCTTCCTGCTTTTGCTAACTGAGTTGGCTGGATTAAATTACACTTCTGATATTAGTGGAATTATCTTTAGGATAAGAAAGCAGCTCAAATCTGACTAGCCTTTTTGATGTCTTTATGGTGAAGTTGACAACAAATGACTGATTCTTGCTCTTATTTTGAAGGGGGGGGGCTCGTTTTTGATGCAAGGCACCCCTTATTTGGGACTAGACTGAAGTTAGCAGCTCCTTCCTAGCAGGCCAGGCATTGCCCCTGACAACAGGAAAGATCTAATTCTTGATTCAAACGACTCACAAAGATCATGTACAAAGGCTACCAGACACAAATGTCCCTAGCGCACAGTGTTTGGCCTCTGATTTGGCTTACTTTGGAGAACAGCTCCTGAAGCCAACATTTTGAGTGATGTGATTTGCTGTTATGCTCATTTTCTTATGCATAATTTCCTCTCACTTCTCCGCTTATCTAGTGTAAAGACATTGGTGCATGCTGTCTGGATCACCCAGGCCGTTGGATCTCCTGCAGACCCTCCCCCAATTTTCTTTTTTTATGGCCGTGGCTGGTGCACTCTGAATGAGATTCCTCGTTGCCTGATGCCTGTTACAATGTGAAAAATCCCCTGATAGGGCACCAGCCCTGCCACAGAACAGGCAGAATCAACCACCACCAACTTCAATTTCTTCTTAAGAAAAAGGAGCTCTCTACACTCCCGTCTTTCTTCAGAGCTAAAACCACACAGCACCACCATGGCTTTATCTGAGCTTGACCTTCCAATCAGTAATAATAATACGCTTTTACTCTTTCACCTGGTCCTCCAGGTGACTTGAAAACTGCTTCAGATAAGTCTGCTAAGGTCAGCTGGATGCAGGTGTATCCAGACCACTACTTGCGTCTCCTCACAGTATAAGTTGTCATCTAGGGAGAAAGCCACCCCACCACAGCCATCGCTCCCCTGCCCACACAGGCAGATGTTCATAGCATGAGCCCTTTCCTTTTCCTTTCCTTCTTTCCTTCTCTATTTCTGTCTTTACCAAGTAATTGCCTCATTTGGGGATTAGCGTAACAACCAACCAACTTCATGAGTCAAAGAGCCACAAGATGGCATTATAGAGCAATTAAACTGAAAATCTGTGCTGGAATCTCCGATTTTTCCCTCAGCAGTGAAGGAGGAATCACTAGCAGCAGAGCTGAGTTCCCTGTGAAAGGGGACAGGTGTTTCGGAGCAGCTTCCAACACATCCACTGCCCCTTCTGTTGACGGTCTCACCTGCTTAACTCTTATTAACATTTCCAAGATTACAGAGGAAGGCACTTCGGGAGGCAGAGTAGAGCACATGCCTCTTCATCTAACCCATGTTAGTGTTATTTTCCTCTTAATGTGCTGCTCCCTTTTTCACATTCCTTATTCATTGGTGTAACTACTTGTGCTGTGCATTGGACGGGGGGGGGTGCACGTGCGTGTGTGTGCAATACCCTAATCTGTAGGTCCTTGAGGGTGTGCAGAGGTGACAAGAAATACTCTGTGCAGGTTGAGCCATGTGTGTCGTGCACGTGCACACGTTGCATGAAGACACGCAGGTCTCGCGACGCAAGCACACGCATGTGTTTGCGTGTCTGCAGGTCATACAGCTGCCCGTGGCTGCATACATTAAGTGCATTATTTTCTCCGTATGGCAGTAAGCTATTAAAGCAGTGCGTTAATATACTTTGTGGGGCAACATGGGAGAGTGTCCCGGGCACAGCAGGTGTGCAAAGAGAGACCAGGAGACGGGGCACCCCTGCGCTGTGTCAATGATTCTGCTGAGCGGAACGCAGGGGACATACTGGCCACCGGGAAGTATTCCCACATTTTGTGTTTCAAGGGGAGGTTTACACATACAGGAACGAGGCAGGGGCCACGCACTGCTCTGTTTGGAAAACCATGGCCCACTGCAGCAGTGAGAGTGGAGAGGGGGGACAGGTAACATCCATCCTGATGCTGTAGCACTTCTCAGCCTGAGAGAACTGGTCTTTGACTTTCCCTGCAACTCAGGAGAGGATGCAGCAGTAGCAAGAACAACAAAGTGCTCATCAGTAGCTTACAGAAACTAGCTTATTTTTGTAAATAATATAAGGAGTCCCCTTTACTTCACATTGGGTACTTTGATGGGCTAAGCCAAGGAATGCCTATTCAGGGCAGGTTCCTCAGAACATTCTGCAAATGAGACAGAGCTCAAGTCAAACACACGTCAGGAATCAGCAATTTGAAATAAGCACTAGGATCACCAGAGCTCCCCAACATCTCCTTTCTCTCTCTGATGGTCAATGAGGGTGGATACGTCTCTTGGGGTCTGCTAGTGAACAAAGAGTTGCAAAGGTACAAATAGTGCTATTTTATACACTGCTCTTTGTATGGAGAAACTATTTCTTTTTATATTAGGTGTAGTCTTAGCATTGTTATTTTTATTATGCCTACCTCTGTGTTTACAATTATTACTACTATTAAATTATTTCCTTGTCAAATAGGCTGAGGGAATCTTTGATTCTTTTTTTTTTTTTTTTTTTTTTTTTTTTTTTTTTTTTTTTTGAGATATAAGAGAGCTAATAAGTTGCCGCACCAGGGCTCTGAGAAATTCGATGCGAGATTATTCCCTGTTGGATTATTTTCCCTGTGCTTTGTCCAGCTTCATTTTAATATTAGTCATCATCGTTTCATATTTGCATTGTGCTCCAGCCGGGGATCGTTTCAGTACTGCATTTCCTTAAAAGCTCCCAAAAGCTTAAAGGCAGAGAGCTCAGAAAAGCAGCACGATGGTGAGGCTAGCTGTATACTGAAGTGCTGCCTTTCATGTTATTCGGTGCTATAGGATCTTTCCTTTGCCTTTCTTCTCGTCTGCTCCTCTGTTTTATAGTGAAGCTAGGTTTCCCGTCTAACAACTTTTTGCTGACAAAGGGAAGGCCAGTCCCTATCAGGGCAACCTGTCCAAGGCCATGTAGTCCTGCCACTCTCCCCTGCAGTGGTTTTGTTGCTTGTCACACACTGATCTTGTTCAACTTCTTAGCTCAATAAATAGCCATTCCCTCTTTTTTTCAGTTGCCCTGCTAATTTCTGTCAATCTAGCAAGCTGATTTGGCCCACATGAGCCACAGAGCTACTGCCATGAAGGGACAGAGCAAGATGTGTCCTGGAGGGAATCCAACCTCTTCCATCTCACAGTGACTCTAAGCTGTTAGGCTCAAGAAGTAACACACAGCTTTGCCCTTACAGTAAAATTGCAAATACTTTGGGCAAGCTTCTCCATATGGGAAAGAACCAGTGTTAGATGTCTGTGCATGTGAGTGTATCATGGTCTTTCCTCTTCCCCTTGGTCTGCTTTGAACCTCTTGCCTAATTCCTCCCAAACTGGACCAATAAACTGCTTCCAATAGGTCAATTTTTACAAAAATAGGCGGCTGATGTTGAGCACAGGGACTGTGTTAAAGACTCAATTTATGGAAAGGCCAGAGACATGGCCAGAGATACCAGAGAATGTACACAGAATGGACATGAAAATGTAAATATTCAAGCACTGCAGAAAGTCACAACAGGACACAAGTATCAGAAGACCAGGCTAAAAGGCAAGAAGCTATAGGAGACCACTGTAGATGGAGGGGCTTATTTCATCTGTGATCCTCCCCTTATGGGAGGGGATCCTGGTCCCTATGTGGAATCCCAAGCCTAGGACTACTAACACGGTTACTAGAGCATTGCTCCTGCTGCAGAAAAATCATAGTGCTGAAGCAGAGAAACAGAGCAAAAGCAAGATGTCTGGGGAGCTGAGATCCCAGTAAAATGATTCCTTGGCATAACTAAAAGAGGAAGGCATCTCTAACACTAAGAGCCCAATATCACGGTTATTCATGTGATACGAAGAGACAGCTCTGCACAATGCCTTAGAGAAGAAATCCCCTCCCAGGAACACTCTGAAGTCCTGATTTAGCACAGACTTAAAAATGCATTCGAGTCTCAGTGTGCCGAGTGGCTCTCGCCTCTGTGCGTACGCCCTGGCTTTCAGAACTGCAGCCGGGCTCCCAACAGCTTCCACTGAACACAGAGCACATGTAGGCACAACACAATTACTGATGCTGAGGCTTCAAACTGCCTGCGAGCCTGGGTTTTAGTGGCTAACCGTTTGCTACACACAATGTGGGGAGACCTTGCTGGCAGGGCATTTGCTTCAGGATGAAATATTCTGGCAGAAAGTGTTTAGCCATTACAAGGATGAGGTGATAGTTCTTGTCCAGGCTGTAGGAGACCTTGGATGAGCCCCTTCATTCAAAGGGACTCAAACTTTTCTCTTGGGAAAAGTTTCTCTCCCCAGAGCTGTAAGCTACACTTTAAAGAGAGGGGTGAGATGCATCCTTTACCCCCTAACACTGCGGAACAGGTCCAAAAAGACAGAAAAAAAGACATAGAAGAGAAGAAGGGGAAGCGGCAGGGATATATCTGCACAGCTCAGAGATCAGAAAGCACACCTTGCAATAGGAAAGTTAACACATCCGCGTTTCATCCAGTGCTGATTTCATACAAAATACATTCCGACTTTTTTCTTCTAGACTAAAAGAGAGGTTGGGCTATTCTTCAAGAATATACCCTATGTATATGGTTTCAATAATGAGGAAAGAAATGTTTTGTGCAATTATTATAGAAGACAGTATGATTAGACCGGCAAGAGAAAGATAGAGAAATAGGCAGACAGGCGGAAATATAAAAGAAAAAGCGAGTGAGCTAGATAGCTGTTAGGAAAGCCAAGTATTGTAAGAAATTATTGTGTAAAGCAGGAGTCGGGTAGAACAATAGGTTAGGGAGAAAGAATCCTTAGCCTGTCATTGGGAAAGAAAAGCAGTGCACAGCTCAGGATGCAGCGAAGCATCCAAAGGATGGTTGAGTGGGTTAATAATGTCACAGCGACATAATCAAATTAGTAATGCTATCTTGGCGATGTGGTCTAGCCTATCACGGCGTTTACCTGGTCGTGCTGTTGCAAACAACAGCGCCCGAGAGGCGCAACAGCCCAGACGTCCCGGCCCACCCTGCGCCCGCGCGCGTGGGCATCCCCTCTCCAGCACCGCTCTCCCATGAAAGGGGGTTAATGGGGATAAACCACCGTCCTGCTCCTCTCCCCACCGCCAGTGAGCCCGGGGATCTGCTGACTCTTATTTCTGCCCTTGGCATCCTTGGTGATCCTATGACTACTACAGGGTTTCCAGCACAGCGGCCTGACTGGAAGAGACCTGAGCGAAGATGAGCCCAGTTAGCCAGGGGAGTAAGACAGGGATAACAGGAATAAGGATTGATTTTAAACGGGGCATCAAACTGGGGAAATACCAGAAAGGAAGTGGAAGAGAAGGCAGACAGACAGACAGAAGCGCACGTATCACAAGATCAGATCTTTCTGGCCTAGACACTTGCACAGGGCAGGGGAAGGGGAGAGGAGCTCTCCCAGAGACAGGGAGAGCTGCCATGGGCCTAGGAACACTTCCAGAGTTTCAAGGAACTCATTCAGGATGCTGCTTTGCAAGAAGAAATTCCCACACTTTATCAGCCATGATTAAACTGGGTCCATATTTATACAGTTACGTTTTGTGTGTATGCTTCATTTAAAAACATACACATAAATATGTAAAGAGGAAGAGGAGAACGGCAGGTTGTCAGGGTCTTTTCTTTCAATTCCCACAGCCAGAGACAGAACCACAAAAGCCATCGTTATCTGCTGGAGAAAGGGCCTCTCCCCAGCCCCCTTCGCTGCTCCTCTGCTCCAGGACGGCGGGAAAATCGTAGGGAAAAGCAGTTCTCCCTGTTCCACCTCGGCAAAGAAGGAACAGCACAAAGAGTCGCTGAGTCCACTGACGGGGCTCAGAGACAAGCTTGGGGCTCCCAGGGAAAGAAATAGAAAATAAAATCAAATGAGGCTTAATCCAAAAAGCAAACGTTTGCAGGGACAAAGGCACCACAGGGATTGTCATTTCACAAATTGTATTAATCTGGGCAAATAGTGCTGCAGAAACAGTAACCGTGGTGTTTATGTTCCGTTCCCCCTCCTGACCTTATCTTGCCTCCATGGTGCTCCTCAATATGGGCCAAACCCTTATCAGTTTGCACCAAAGGTCCCTTCCTCAGCAAGGCAATCATGCAGACCTGGAATTTGTGTGTGCATCTGATAAGCAGAAGAGAGGGGTGAAATGTGACTTTGTTCCTTCAGTTTAACAAGCAGCAGGAGGGGGTTATCGGGCCAAGATGACAAAGCAGCCGAGCACCCAAGCCACCACGCGGCAGTGCCTGCCCTTGGTGGGGGAACTAGGACTGCATTAACCCCCTCCCCATCTAAACACGCATCCAAACACCGACAAGTCCACGAGTGTATTCTGCGTACGGCTCACATCGTATGGGAGAGGAGAGGGTATGGGAATATGAAATCTATGCATTGAGCCATAACATGAACAATTTGAGAAAAGCAGCCCTGCCTCCTAATGAATACTGACTCAAACTGATGCTGGGGAAAGAGCTTTGGGGCTTGTTATGCTGTAAAATCTACTAGATCTCCTCATGAGTGGGGATAGTGAAGGCAATTGTTTTTGCTTAATTTCAGAGCCACTAAAGCATCCTGGGTTTGAAAATCTCTGCTCCATCTCTGATGCTATTGAGTGCATGTTCTGATTGAGAGAGGCAGCAAACAAAGGAGCAGAGAGTGTGGGGGGAAGAAGGTAAAAGAGTGAAAACTAGCAGGGTGAAAGATGAAGCAGAGTGAAAAACATATTGAAACTGTGAAAAAAAAAAGGTGTTAGAAATGTGGAGAGAGAGAAAAAAAAAGTTCCAGAAAGAATATATCCACTGTATCTATCTAGCAGTTCCCTCTAATCCTATCTGTCACGCTAATTACCAGATTTAGGTGCTTGTACGTTATACAAGATGAGTGAGCGTGTGAGCGCATGTGCGCGGCTTCTTGCAATCCACACATACAACACGCTGATTCCCCCCTTCAGCTAGAGAAAAGATTTTTGTTTTTTCAATTGAATCACCATCAGAATGAGCTGAATTACAGGGAAGATGAGGTTAGGCAGCTCATGTAGCTTTTGAGAAATCCAATAAAAAAAAGAATCCAAAGGATTCCCCAAACCCCAGAACTCCAGGAAATGTGCTGGTTTCTGTGTATTACATTGTTTCCTTCCAAACATATTAATGTCCAATATGCAGCAATATGCAATGCCATGCTCTAGGTTACCTTTCCTTACTCAGGCTTTCGTGCAACCTGCTGCTCTGAACAGACAGCTCCCTGCACCCCTCTAAAATTGCAGTTGTGCAGAATTTTGCACCTCTGTTAATCCTGCCTGCCCCCCTCCAAAATCACTAGCCAAGTTGTGCCTTGGCATGTTAATGCTGGGGGCTGACGGCACACGCTGGCTTAGCAACACGCTATGCAACAGCTCAAGTGACAACTACTCATTAGCAGCTAATCCAATCGCCCCTGCTAATCCAATCAGGCCGAGTAGTCCGAGTGGAGGCTTCGCCGGGGGGGGTTTTGCTT
>NW_010586782.1:0-10817 GCF_000705375.1 Tinamus guttatus
AAACATATTGTAAACTCATGGTTTCATTAATTTTTTTTTAAATTATTTCAGAATCAGGAAATACTGCAGTCCAAGTTACTAAGAAGAGAATCCGTGTAAATATGAAGACCTAAACTATGTTTCTCCACTGCGTACAAGTCTGAACATTTAATTTGGGTGCAATACTCCCAGATTATCCCAGAGCAACGAGACCCTCTGGAGAACCTGCCTTGTGATTCCCTTCTGGGGAGGTTTTGGGGCCAACAATCTTCCACAGAAGGAAACTGCCCCACGGGCAGCGGATTTTCATGAGGCCTGCGTGCCATTCTGCACCATACACTGGGTAACAGGAAACAGCTGCCTTGTTTGCTTCAAAAAACTCCTTTTCCTCTTGCTGCGATACCTAGGAATATCTTTTTGGAAGCAGTAATTGTTACTTGGCAGTGGGAACGAATCCTACTGCAGGAACTGCAATAAACTGGTGTAACTGGGGACAACTGAAGCTAATGGGGTTGAAGGCAAAGCTGAAATGCTGGTTGTTACCCTTGTCTGTCAGTGCTCCAAAGTGCTGCTGCCACATACTTCAGGCATGCAAATGGTGTCCATCTAGGCTTTTACAGCAAATTATGCATATGCATTTCTGGTTACTGCACTGAGTTGCACAGGCTGTGGCAGTTAGCACAGCAGGGAGCTCATCCTGACATTGCCTCTAGATCTTGCAATTCCGAGTAGCAACATTCTGCAAAACACAAAGCATGGTGGATTTTTTAAATATCAGCATTCACAGCTTTCCTCGCTGGATTTACTCTGATGATAAATGAATAAACAAAGACTTTTCTTTGATGCCTTCTGTCACTGGGCTTCTCTATTACAATGTAGGTGTCCACGGGACTGAAGGCTCTGCTAATCTAAAATGAGAATAACCCACGTCACCTTTTCAAAGGGTTAATTGTTTGGCTCTGCCTGATTTTCTCATTTTCTAGAGCTCATTTTACAAACAGAAGGTGCATAGTGATCTGGCCATCCCCCCTTTGCTTAAGTATCTATAAGCCTACACTTCAGCTTTATGCACTTGCAAATAAATCCAGAAATTCTATGGCAAATAAAAAATTGCCATAAAAGTAATTTCGGACCTTTCATCCTATGTGAGCAAGTCTAATGTACTGAGGTATATAACTCTTCAAAACTTTAAAAAAAAAAAAAAAAGTTAATACATTTAAAATTTTACACTTAAAAAGATACCATTCTTTCTGACGGACACAGACTGTAACTGGACAATTTGGACTCTACAAAGGAAAAATTATGGATAGTTTATATGAAGTGTATTGGCATCAACTTTGTAGATATAGGTTGCGAGGAGAAACAGAGTGGATGAAATAGTTTGGGGAAGAAAAAAAGAAGGGATTCAATCTATTCAAACAGCAGGAGAGTTTTAACAGTTAATCATCAGTTAATTGTCAGTTACTTCTTCAGAGTAACTCAGTATCAGCAAATAATTTCCTGCAAATTTTGCAAAAAGGACTGTAAGAGTGCATAATTATTTATAGGTACAAAAAATAGATATCATACAAGTTGTAAGTCTAAACAAAAACTCACTTTTTAAACTCGATTGATAATAATTTGCTCTCATCCTGCTCATGCAAGCTCTGTCCTGCTGCTGCAGCACTTTGCCCATTGCTGCCCAGGGGTGCTGCAGCTAATTGGCTTTAGGTGGAGGGGAAAATCCCCGAGATTGGCCTGGGCTGGCTCTGCTAACGAGGCCATGGGCAGCTTAGGGCGAGCGCCTGAATTAGGAAGCAATAAATAGTTAACACAAGAGCCCCTTAAGGGGGTCAGACCACTGCATGTGGCTGGGCCAAGGCCAGGGGAAGGTCTGCAAAGGGAACAAAGAGGGGAAAAAAGATGTCTCTTTGTTCTAGAAATTTGAAGGTGGAAAGTAGTGTCATCGTTCTAAAAACACAGGTTGTGATGAACATCGGAAAGGGGGAGCTTTTGAAGTTTGGAAACAATATTGGTACAGGGATGAACAGCACAAACCGGTAAGCAGTTTAATTCGGAAAAGGGCTAATGGTTTCTAGCTATCAGGGAAGCAAAGTTTTGGAGCTGCTTTTGAGGAGTAATAGTGTGAAAAAGGGAACTTTTTTCACACTATTTCAAGAAGAAACTAGTTCAGGAAGCTGGTAACAAGGTGCTTAGGACTAGTGCAGAAGGAACTGGATGGCACAGCAATCTAACCTAGCTTTATGCCCCACAACACTATGGAGTCTATGAAGTCGTTTTGAGTATGAAAGATAACACTGAATCTATGCATATGGAATCTAAAGCCATGTACAAAAAAACCCCAAAATCCAATATACTGCAATATTAAGCATTTTTCTTTTTTTCTTTTTTCTTTTTTTTTTTTTTTTTTTAGGACTGCTCAGAACCAAAGTGGTTTTCTTGCCATCTAACACAGAATACAGAGGCTCCAGAGCGCATTAGAATGTGCTCAATGAAGTCTGCGAATAATTTCATGACAAAATTGAAACTAATAATAAAAAAATGTTTCCAAGAAAAGTCAGTTGAGTTTTGATGAAATATTTGGCAGTTTTGTTGGTTTGGATGAAGCTAGAAAATTTATTTTGACCTCTGGGGACATGAATACCAGACATTATTAAACCCTTTTAATTAATTTAAATGTTTTCACGCGTTATTTTCTTTTTGATTTTTTTCTACATAGCTCTTCAGTGTTCCACTAAATTACTTAAGGAAAAAAATAGTGTACTTTGGTGAGCAATTTGTTAATCATCATAATTTGCTTTCTATTCTATGAGTCTTTCACTATGACAAAATATTTCTTTCCATAAAAATTAAGAAACCGTGTTTGCAATTTTCGGATCCTTTCCTTCTGGGAAAATGGCACTATGAAATGACTACTTGCTGGGAGCGGGAAGAAGGGGTTTCTAAAAGGCAGGAAAAGTTTCTTTAGGAAAGCATTAGCTGCAGAAATCTTTAAAATCTGTCAACTCCTGTCTTTAAAAAGCAGCATGGAAGCCTTGGTGCTTTTTTTATTGAGTGAATTCATTACCTAGCTGGGAAAGCTAAATCCGCTTTTACTATTATGCAGCTACTACAAATCCACACTTCAGAACTGCATTTACAGCTCGGTGTACTTGCAACAACCCGTCCCCTGCGCCGAGGGTTCCTGTGACTATCAGCAATTCAATCTGACTTACTGACGTAGTAGGTGTCTACACTGCTACATTCAATCCCCTGCAGCACTTGAGAAAATCCCAAACCGTTAGAGCACGAGGATAGTAGGGACACACGTGGAATATCAAGATTGTTGAACTGGATGGAAACCCGAGCATCAGGAAGCCCTGGTTCCTGAGAAAGCAATTAGACACGTGCATCTGGCAAAGAGGCAACAGCCTCGAAACAGACCTTCCAGCTCCAGCGAGATTCCCTGGAAAGGAACGGAGCTGAGAGGTTAGCGAGAAATCTCTTATTGTGCTTCTGGGAAGATCCCGAGGGCAGGAACATCAAAATTTGTGGTCTGATACATAGCTCACTGAAGTTTACATAAAAAGCATAAGGCAGAGGTGAAAAGAAGATGTCATCTATACTCCAAGTTACCTCCCAGCAGAACCACATTTGTCACCTACCACCTAAGGAAGCAAAGAGCTGCTGCTTCCTCCTGTAAGAGCTGCTGCCAAGGCAGACCGAACAAACCCCAACGCTCCTGGTTACATTTGAAAATTAATAATGAAATTGGGCCACGTATATTTAGTTGAATATGCTTCGAATAATCAAATTCACTATATTCTGAAAGTTTCAATACAATTTAACAAAAAACAGATAGTGAATCTGTGGTTCTGTGAAGACATACGCATTTTTTTTGCTGCTCCGTAAGTTTTCTGAAGCCTTCATTTACAAATAACAGTTCTTACTCACCTGTGTAGTTCTACTGATGTAAATGGGTTTATTTGAATGAGTAAAAACTGTGGGATTAAAATTCTTATCAATGAGTCACTTATTCAACTCAATATAATTCATGATCAATCCACTGACAAATTTACACAGCCTGAACATCTTCTGTCAGGAGATTTGCATGCAGAAACTCAGCCTGCTAAGCATCACATGAAATATGTATCATTTAAAAATGCCTGTCTCTAACATAAGCACAGACATACATTATGCTTTGTTCCTACTACAGGCAGGAGCAAAGAGCAAACAAGATGATTTTAGGAAGGGAATAATCGTATTCAGCAGGACCAAATGTCATTGCTTTTGATTAAGAACACAGAGAGTGTAAGTAATTAAAATTAGGACACTGCCTGCTTTTCGTAGGACACAAAGGGCAGTTTTCCACTTAAAGATGCAGGGTATAAAGTCATATACACTAGTCACAGAACATCAATACTGATTTATAGACAGACAGAGCATGCAAGTCAGAGCAGGCCATGCATAACGTAAAAGATGAAAAGTTAGCAAATGCAAATGGTAAAAATCTGTAACATCAAAGGATTCCAAACACGGAGGCAATGCAATAAAAAACAAGTGCTACTTTTCTGTAAGTGACTTCAACACCTGCAAAGTTCACCCGCACATGCCAGCACCACGAAATGCAACTTTTCACTCACCAAAGTAGAGTTATGAGAAGGATCACCTGAGACCTCGGGCGTTCTTGTGCTGTTTGGAAGTCTGTGAGGGTTACGAGCTATCGCTTGGCACCAGCCCAACATTTTCTCCTTCCACTTATCCCTTCTCAATTTCTGAAATTCTGAAAATAATTTAGATTCCCTGAAACATTGACACTTTGAACTCATTGCATGTCTCTGGATGCATGCCTTTAAAAACAGCATTTTAAGTGGTATCTAAACAAGCTGAAAACATTTTTAAAGAACTAATTTAAAGTGCATCAAAGGGTTATGCCATGCAGGTTAGAAGAGAGCTATACACTTACAGCACATCTTAAACTGCATTAACACTGTTTCAGAGCAAGAAAATTCAGTGCCTTCTCCAATATTAAATCTTAAGGTGTCACTTGAATAAGTGCTATGTTAAAGGATTTTTACAGTAAGTAACTGTGAGAACAGTATTATTACTAAAGGCATATTATGTTTAGATACCATACCGTACATTCCCCGAAACAAGCAGAAATAGCTCTAAAGCAGTAAAAGATATAGAATACAAATCAGCAGTGTGGAAGCACACCCATACATATTCATAATCATCCCCACGTACACCAAATCACTGGGCTTATATTAAAATTTTAAACTGATAAAGTATGGTGAATAGCAAAAATCAATGCACACACATCAGTAATAATTAGCACATCCTAACGTGCATATCAACTCCTCTTTAGTTTGTAACAGTAAAAAAACACCTTTTAAGCAACGCAGTTATTCTCTAGAAACAGCATTCGTTTCTACTAAGAACCCTTCGTATTTTTAAAATTTCACAATTTAATTTTGCCGATGGAAGGACAGCATAGTTCTTCAGAGCAGAACTTTGCCAACTAATTACAAAAAAAAATAACCTCAGAGTTGTTTGATTTTTCTTTGCAGTCTCTGAAACAATTAGTAATCCGGTGGTTGATAACAATTCAAATTTAAAGCGTGTGATTCTGTGTTATCCTATAGCATTGTGGAGTATAGTAAATACAAAGATGAAGCTACCAGAGGGACAGACTAGCACTCCAAATGAGAAAACACTAGATACAACAGATCTGAAATGTAGAATAATGCTAAAGATCTTACAAGAGAACACAGCACCTATGTGATGTGATCGAATATTATGGCCTTGCAGGGTGGATTTAATTCTCTATAATACTTCTCCATGCAGTGTACACGGTAGTGGTTATGTTTACAGCAGGCTGTAATCTTCCCAGGCGATGATTTGGACCAATTGAAATAATTATGGTTCTATCATTGCCACACATTAACCTTAGCATTTGTGGAGTGAATCAGCTCGTATTTCTCCACACGACCTCCCTGAGCGGAAAGCAGGGGACAACTGGGCCTCAGCCTTTGCTCCACCTCCCTTGCCATGACTTCCAATTTTTCAGTTCCTTAAAAATCTTAACAGGAAATACATACACCAGTAAAGCATCAATCCTATAAAGGCTGCCATGTAATTTGGGTGACCCTCTGCAGAGCTAAATTCATTATAAAATAGCTCAGTTATAGATTTAGGGAAACTCATGCCTCCAGGGCACCAGCACCATCCAAGCAAGGCCTACGCAGTGGGAAGGTAACTGGAGTATTGACAAAACTCACTGCCAGCTCAGCAGCAGTTAGGAGTTTCCCTGGATTAGGGCATCTACTTTCATTGAAAGTTGAAGCATTTCGGTATTTTTGAGCTTTCCAAGCGAGACGAAGCGTTTGGCCCTGCTGCTCCACGATCCGCGGTGACACGGGGGACAGAGGCTGCTGCCACGGCGGCCCTGCTGCTCAGGGAAGGCTGGGGCTCGGCACTGAGGAGCTCGTGCCTTAGGGATGCTCTTCCAGGACACCAGAGAGAAAAACAGTTGTGGTCCTTTCTTGGCAATAGCAGGCAGCAAGGCCTTAGCAGAACTTCTTACAATTAAAAAGGAGAAAGACTTCAACCGGGCCGACTTCACTTCTCCAGGGTGAATGCACAGAAACGTGTTTTTGTGAAAGCAAGTTAAGCAAACTTTCCTCCTTCTGCTCTTTTTTTCCTTTCTGATTGCCTCTCTGCCTTTGCCAAACTTTCGGTAGAAATTTCCCTGCATACCTGCAGGTTTCACTGGTACAACAAATTCTTCCAGAGACGCTTTAGTGCAGAGAATTATTGCAAAGTTCAGTGTCTCCAGAGAGCCATGTACTCCTCATGCGTGGGCTGATGAGAGCAAAGCCAGTGTGAGAATGCAATTCTAAACATCACCTATAAGCATACAAGCTGTTACACTGCACATTTTGGGTTTGATCACAGATGAAATTCAAAAATAACTCAGTCTGGAGAATATTCTACAAAGTGCCTCTGCACAGCTGGATCCTCCTGGTATTTAGAACTGACAAAGAACCATAAAACCTCAGGCAACAGCTGTAGCTCTGTATTACAAAGTTAACTGCTTGAAATCCTTACGTGAATTTCCACGTGGTTGACACAGGAACACAGCATTTTCGTACTTAAAGGGTCTACAGCATCAGCTAGGAAGAAGATGGCATTCTCCTGAATTTCATGTTCACTGCTGCACGGATCCCAGCTGAAAGGAGGGCTTTGAGGACTTCATCAACTCCACATCAAACACCTGAAGAGTCCTCAATTCGACTCCCATGGTTATATTTACCAATAAAATAATTACTCATACTTTTTCATGCGGGTCTGGTTTTACTTGATTAAATAGTTAAATGGACAAAGAAAATGACGGATGGAAGCAGATCTTATACAAGGTTACTACTTAAGAAGTAGGGGTGGATGTGTTAGAATTAACTAGTTAAATGTAATAGTGCATAATATCTCAGAAATTAATGTTCCTTTCATCTGGGGAGAAAAGAAAAGATGATACGAGCTCAATTCAGGAATACAATTAGATTTAGGTACTTAACAAAGGCTGAATTAGGACAAAAATACATGAGATGTTTGTGCTTGTTCAGTCCTTCGCAAGATCTAACAACTAGCATAAAGCAGAAAGAAATTAAAGGCGCAACATGCTGTTCCTTATCTAAGCTCAAGAGTTTTGTTCTCTGCACTCTAAGAGTCCTGACAGCAATCAAAGGGATCGTGTTTGTCCAGGACATCAACACCCTGCATGACTTGGCAAACTGTCAAGATATTCCAGGAGCAGAGCTGCAGGAACATGCAAATATAAATAAGCATCAATTGCTAAGCGTTTGCGAGGGAGGAATACAGTCCCTGTTTTTCTTTACACATCTCATATCTGAATATTATCAAGCTGTGACTTCGAATGAATTATTCCTGCTTAAATATAAATTTTATATTTATGGGCTGGATCCCTGGGAAAAATCCAATAGCTGGCGCTGGTTTTGTGCCACAGGGCAGCCCTAAGTCACCAGCCAGCCCACGTTGTCCTACGACTCCCAGCTGCACCAGAGCAACTCGGTGCACCCAGCGTGACAGCTCTGCTCTGCATCTTGGAAAGGAGAGAAGCTCACCCTTTGAAAAAATTACCCCCACCTTTAAAAAAAAAAAAAAAAAAAAAAAAGTCCTTTTGAATATCTGGAATCATGCAAACAGTGGTAGCTCTTTAATTAACCATATCCAAATGTGAAAGATTTCAGAAAAACTTTTTTCTTTTTTTCCAGAGAAAGCTCTAAGTGCCAACCGACCTCCAAATCAAGAAGTAATTTTGCAAGAAACAGATGAGACTTGCATTTAATTACTGTAACTTATATTTATAAGGCCTTGTTTGTAGCCTCAGAAGCTATTGAGCTAGTAAAATGTTGGTATCTTTCTGACTAATACTCACAGCAATTAGCTAAAATGTACACAAAATGTGCTCACCACGTTTTTTAAAAAGCGTAGACACCAAAAGAAACAAGCACATATGACACCTACAACTGTGCAACCAAACGAGCCTCTAACCCATAGTAGTTTTGCTCATATAGCAACTACATACAAGTCCTCTCTGTTAAGTGGATGCAAGAATCTGAATTCAAACACATACACTCTTGTATTTAGTGACGACTGACTTCAGGAGAAGTGGCACTGCAGGGAACAGGAACAAAATATATGTGTTTGTTTTGTGGGTTAATGTATATTTATCATAACCAAGTTGCTTAAAGCAGCGCTGGGATCAACCCTGAAGGCCTGACTGGTAAACGCAGGTATTAAAGTCATCGTGAGCACTCAGAAGGAGGACTTGCCTTGGGGGAGCCACAGAAATAGTGGGAAAGTAGAATATGAAGAAAGTCGATGAGAAGGTCAAGTGTGGACTAACTTGTAAGGAGTTCTGCAGGCAGCTCTCCGAAATCAGAGACCAAAAGGCAGCATCTTCAGTGGACTTGGCTCCCCCAGTGTCACAAGGGAAGTCTGTCTCGCTCTTCCTCACTCTTCCCTGGCTCCTTTAGACACGAGGGAGGCGTTTTCACAGCGATAGGAAGGCAGTCACCTAAGCGGGCAGAAACGCTGCTGTGTGATGTAGTGCTAACCTGCTCCGGGAGGCTCCCTCTGCATTTAGAAACAAAGTGAAATGAAGTATTTGTTTAAATGAAAAGCTTGAGGATAATAGTTTAGGCTGGTGTACTCGGTGTACTTCCTGCACGTATTCTCCACCGGCTTTTGAAAGGAGAACATTGCTGTACGTCACTGCTGACTTTTTTTTTATCCGAGGTGCTTGCATATGGCATTTATTTGAAGTATATGCTTCATTATTTTGACTACATGCAGTATTTATCCCCCAAACAACTGTAGAATAAAAGCACTACCACTAAGGAGCTCATTAAGGAGTAAATTGCAGGTAAACATTTTGAAAAGATACTAGTATTATAGGGATTCAATTTTTAAAGTTCTGCTTCATTTGTCAAAAACTCCTATAACAGACTAAGTTCAAGCCTAAGTTGATGCCATTTGAGGATATCCTTAAGAATCCCACCAATTTCAGCTTTTAGAGCACCACGTTACCACTTCTCCAATCTTTTGGTACATCTGTAGATTCTGAGTCTGTTCAGCAAAATATCTGCAGTTATTTCACTGAGTTAGCTAGAAACATAACAAACAGAAGGGCTATTTAACCATTCCATGTTATTTTCTTTTTTCATGCCTAATTTGTCCAAGTACATTTGCATTCTAACAGCAGCCAAAGTGGCAAGACTAATTGCTCTCAAGTTGTCACTAGTCTTATATCTATCTAATTAGAAGCCAGTTCAACTTCAGCTGTTTGAGCTGTGCTTCTGTATCTCCGCATTTACTCTGGGCCTACCTTCAAATTTGTCTTCTGGTAATTGTAGTTAAAAATCATCACAGGTTAACATCTACTTTACTTATGTAAGGGAAGAGTTATTTAAGCTGTTACTGCTAATTGCACTAGGCCAGTAGGCCAGTAATTATTTATAACGTAAATAACCGGAATCCCTTTATCCCGAAAAAACCTGATACACCATCTGGCATGATTTCCTGCTGGCAGAGACCAGGTCTTAAATTATGATCCTCATAATACACATCAGAAGGGGGTATGACAGAGGTGCAAACCCAAAGGTAGGAAACAGGATTATCTGCAATAGGATGGTTCAAGTTTAGTGGAAACACTTAATGACTTATTCAACCTTTGTTAAAAAGGAATCCAAATGTTCTGCCTTCAACAGATCTGCTATCAGTTTACAATAAAAGTAACTGGGGTCTCAGATCAATTTATTAAATACTATGCCCACTTAATCTTTGATGAACGTTAGACTTCTTCAAAACATTTAGGAGATTTTTCTTTAAAACAAGACATATAATTTCACATTAAAATGTTTTAAGAAATAACTTTCAGAAGAATACCAAATTGCATCTTCCCACTAATTTCAAGTGGTTATTAACAAGAAAATGTCAGCACCTCTGTTCAGAGATGGCTCTCCACTTTCTCTCAACTATCATTCAAGTAAATTATTTCATGTCACAGAATACGTAAAAACTTGTATTGGTGGATATAATTCAACTTAGCTTTTCTCACTTATCAGTAGCAAATTCATTACAAGCACTACTTATTAACAATAAAAGTGAAAAACAGCCAGAAACCAATGCAACAGTAACGTTTCATAAAACTTTCCAAAGAAACAGGGGAACAAGTGACTAACGGTATTGAGAACTGAACAACTAAAACGTTATATACCTCCAGACCATGATGTGTTAGTAACTGACCCACATCTAGAGTATTGTGTCCAGTTCTGGGC
>NW_010586782.1:19304-29950 GCF_000705375.1 Tinamus guttatus
CCGTTTATTGTTTTTACTGCTTTGTGGTTCTGCCGTCTTATTTCAGGTCTGGATTTTGGCTTCATTCCTGGCTATGAGGTAACAAATAAGGGTCCGGATCAGCGCAGAGCCCAGCGTGATGCCAACCTCAGCCTTCCCAAGGCAGGACTCGGGGGAGCCTGCAGACCAGCAGGACTCCATAGGGACTTCACAAACACCTTTCTGCTCGGTGGCTTTGCTCATACAGTCATCAAGAGCCAGGGCTCTGCTCGCCTCGTTTTGAGGAGAAAACAGCTGCTTTCACTGCTGGGCTATGAGCAGCAGAGTGAAGAGCAGGTGCCCACCAAGGCCACAACGCAGGCGACGAGGCACTTGGCAAGCAGCAGTGCTTGAGGCACGGAAGCAACATTAGCAATTGCACACACTGCATTTAAGGCAATAGTCATGAAACAACTGCAATGTATTGACTATAATTAATATTTTACAGAAGCTGGGATATTACTGGGAAGAGTACACACTGTGGACTACGACTGCTAAATCAAAATGGAATTTGAAACTCTTAGTTATGCTTCTTTTCCTGTTCAAACCAAAAGCTCTGCATTCAAGGAATGCTCTTCCCAATTTCAATTTATTACCCACTCCGCTGCTCCAGGGACTACTGAAAGGCTCTCTCATCTGGAGATGACACCTGTGATAAAATCATACTGCTAATCAGCCAACTTGCAAAGGTATTGCTGCTGCTGACCCCTAAAGATGTTGTTTTGTCCTTTAGCAATAGGTGAAAAGGAAGCCTGCGAGTTAGAATTATCTACTTTTGAAATAAATTAATTACGGTTCACCTTTTGTAATGATTGTTTTTAAACAGACGAATCTTTTAAGGAAAGAACATAACATTCTTGAACTTGACACCACTAGTTTTCTCAGCTGAAACAGATTTTTTTCAACAACTAGTGAGATTTTATGTTTCTAATGCTTTTAATTGTGACAGTGGTAACTAGATGATTTAGTAGCAACAAGGTATGATTTATAGCTTGATGCTTGAGAGCGTTTCAGGTTAAAAAAAAATAAAAGCCCTTACAAAGTAATGGAATAAACTGTAAATTTACCAGGACTAAACCTACGCTTAATATGAGAGTTTGGGATTTTATAGAAACACATTCACATTTAAGAAGAAAAAATGGATCTTTTTATAACTAAGGTATATAAAATTGTGTGGACTGTCATAATAGGTCTGTTTTCCCTTACATCACCTTTTATGAGGAATTGCTTTTTTCCTCATTCTTCATCAAAATCCACTCTGTCTCTGCTTGTATTTATCCCCCTGTGTCTCTGCAAGGACTGCTTGTATTTATCTTTGAATCATTCTAGTTATATACAGCAATAAAGAAATATGGCAAAAAAAGTTTGCTGTATCACCATTCTCTTATTTGTCATTGATTATACCAAAAGAGGACAAACACAGAAAATTTAAGAAACTACACGTTTTGAGTGGAGGCATAATATAGTTATGAAAAAAGCTTAGTAAAAAATGTAATGCCTTCCATTAGTTTCTCACTGAAAAAGAACATTTTTTTCCTTTTCCACTATCTCGTTTTTAGAACCCACCGTAGATTTTTTTGTAATACAGAAATGTCCATATTTATGCATTTATGGCCTGCCTAGACCATTATATATTTCACATAAAACAGATAAACAACATTAAAAGGTCCATGAAACTGCCAAAGCCATCGTCTCTGTTTGTTTATTGCAGTTCTGATCCAGAATAAGAAGGTGCTGCAGGGATTACAGCATTACATTCCCCAGGCAATACAATGAAACCTCTATCACTCTGCCAAATGCGTTTTCCTCAGTTTATCAGGGCTCTATATCTTGCTGGTTTACCTATCCAAACACATTTTAATTGTTCATTCCTGAACAGCACCATGTCCTTTTGCATATCAGAAAGAGAACAAGAGTTTTCTAATTAACAGCAAGAGTAGAGAACAAGATAAAGTTTTGTGCCTAACAACAGCGAGATGAATTTAAAATTCGTAGTATTTTCAAAAGATTTTCCAAGGACTGTAGCGTTTTGTGTAAAATAACAGAAAGAAAAGCTTGCGCTCATTGCCTTTATCTGTGCACTTGGAATCTTAATAGGCTTGAGGAATGAGTGAGCAAAATATAATGATGTAATATTTAGGAACATTTTAAAACAATATCCCACACGTCCTCTCCACGTAGCCTAGGCAAACGCAGCCTGTGTTTGATCAGGAGCCTCAGAATCCTTCCTGTTCAAGAAAGGTTTTACAATCTTCAGGTGAAGATTAGAACAGAAGAAGGTGAAGACCAATGTTTTAGAATAGTTTGGGGAGCCTTAACATTGCCCCAAACACAACTGCCTTTATGAGGACACGTGGTTGCAGTTCCCTAATACACTGTACATAAAATTGCACTCATCCTCTAACCCTGAAATTGCTCTTTCTTCACGCAACTCTGGTTTCTCCAAAATTACTCCTTTTTTTTTAATCAAAAGAATTAATAAAATTGGACAGCATCTACTGTTGAGTTTAAAAATAAATTTGTTCCATAACGCGCTCACTTCCTAGCTCAAGCTCTCACGTCCTCAAAGAGAAAAATGGTGAATGGAGCAGTGTCATAAAAGGTGAAAAGGCTCTTTTGGAGCTAGGACTGATTGAGAGCTTAGACTCCGATTTGGAGCAGGAAGAAACAGGCAGGATTAATGAATAGTAAATAAAATTTGCAGGTAGTCAGCACTGAAATGTATCAAATCTCAGCACAGGGCTGCTTGAGGGGGGAAAAAAAGATAAAAAGAACAAAAAAGATGTCACACAGAAGATAAAGCGTTGCTTTAAACTACAGTCAGACCAATTTAACCTGTGCACGAGGTTCCTGGATATATATTGCACTTTTGGCAATCAGCTTGGCAAAGTATAATGTAAGAATCAACAGTCCAATAATCAGAAGTTGGGATTTTCTCTTATTTTAATTCAGACACAGAGAGTTAGAAGTATTTTGCTAAGTGACTTGGTTTTACAGATGAAAAGCGATACCTCAAGGTTTTAGGAGACCTTTGTGTGTCCCTTGTGTGCAGCAGCACCGTGACTGGCACTGCAGCTGCCAACAGTGACACCAGAAAAACTATTTCCAGTTATGCCATTACCTACTTATCCGAGCTTGGCTATTTGATGATAAAGCCTACATCAGCTTCAGGGATAAAGGTGATTTTCTCATGTTTCCCCTATAATACCTGGACTGCAGCAATTCACAAGAATAGAGAATTCTATGTTAAGATCTTAAATAAACTCAAAATTTTCCACCCAGGGTGGCTGGTGACAGGTGCCACAAAATCTCTGGAAGTAGTGAAAGCAGCAGTCCTTCCTGAGGTTGTGTTTCCATGCAAGAATGCAAAGTTTCTTCCAAAAGCCACATGGTCTCCCACTTCTGATTGCAGAGAAAAAAACTGAAAAAGCAACGTGTGAAAACGTACCAAAAAGTTCTGATTTTCTTTTTTTTAAGTGCTTTGAGCCCAACTACTTAGCATACTTTTAGCCAACCATTCTTCAGGTTGTGTTTCTTTTTTTCCCTTTGCACACTTGGTGGTGAGAATACTGCCATGACCTAACTACTAATTCATGAATGAGTTATGGCCATATAAATACTAGAGAATAAAAAACATTGCTGAAGGAAATCCTCAAATACTTGCCCAATCAAAAGGATCTTAGAAGTTTCATGAATAAGAAATAGCAGCCTGGAGCCCATAAAACACTAGCAGATATGTTATACATGTAATATTTAACAGCTCTGAATTAAATTCTATCTTTATACTTCCACTCTGCTCTAGCTTATGATTTTAGTTCTTCATTGGCAATATTCTGAAATGTTAAAGGAACAAGGACATCAGTGGTCCAGATGCTTGGCCATATCCAACAAATGCAGAAACGGTAACTGAATATTATTTCTATTTTAAATAAAGTTAAAGTCTGATAAGATATCTGTGTAAAGGAAGGAAGTTCTGCGAGGCCAAAGCTTTGTAACACCCAAATTTCCCTTGGGCCTGTATGAAATGCTTGGAAATCTCTACAGCGCTTTATGGATTCCAAATTATTTCCTGCTAAAATCATAGCCCATATTATATACCTGCCAAAATAGCACGAATTAAAGAACTGCAGAGACATAATAGTTTTCCCAGAAATAAATTACAAAGGGAGGGAATCCACAAAGTATAGTGAAATTTACACTACAGTGGCACGCTTCAAAACAGAACAAAAGGCAAGAGCGCTCTGGACCTGGCTACTGATCCTTCATGCAAATATAAATTCAGGCTTATGGATACTCACAGGGAACACGTATAGATTTTCCCTCTTTTAAATGAAAATAAGCTAACCTATTCAAGGAAGGAAATGCCAAAACAATAAACTTGGAGATATATATAAATATATATATACACACAGACACACAACATGCCATCCCCCAGATGGCAACATGCCATCACCCTTCTGTGCTACAGAGAGGTGTTCACAGAATACTGTTTATAATGGAAATCATTCTGAATGGTTCATAGAGCAAATAATCAGTTTTTCAGTTCCCAGATTCTTTCCCCCTACCGCACCAGCTCTGTTCTACTACTGCATTTAGGCGCTACAGCAAACTCAGAAAATGGTCTCAATTACAGCCATTGCTTCGGTCTAATGAAGGACCTAAGCAGGCTGTAAAGCTCAAATGAAGGAGAGGTTCACTGAAAAAAAAACCAACAATAACTAATTAAAAATGACGGAAGATGTTGCTTGATTGTTGGGACGTGGGTTGGATTTTTGAACAAAACTTAGCAGGAACCAGATAGTCTCTATAATATGGCAGTGTTTCCTTTATAAAACCTCTGACTCTGGTTACTCAGAACCGGAGGAGAACGGAGAACATACGAACAAGTCCAAAACTGCAATTTACTGGAACTAGGAGGTGCACGGATGGGATCATAGAGGGCAAGCTTTGTTCTTGAGACCTGCTGGCAGATCTCAGCAGCACCCAAACACACATCCTGGCACATTTTAAGCTCTGCCTACACATGTAAGAAGGGATGTGGCTACCGAGATAGGCAATCTTAAGCTTCAAATCCCTTATGAGTGAGAAGACTGCTTTTAAAACCATTGCTGGTATTTGACACACAGCCAGCACACAGGAACTCGAGTTGGTGGAATATCCTTTTATCATCTTGTTTTCACAGTAAATCCAACGAGTGCACCATGCAGTCAGCAGCACTGGCGTAACCCTGTCGGGAAAAGCACCCTGGAAGAACTGGCCTTGTCCTGCAGCAAGCAATCTCCTATTTCCTCACTGATAACAGAGGAAACGTCTTCTGCTCACAGGAAAATGAAACAGAACCAAAGAACCCAAACTATAACCAGCCTGACCCTTGTTGGGCAAACTTCCCCATTTGGCCCGGTCATGGAATTGGCAGCTCCTAAAAACTGCTCGCTGCACCAAAACCACACGAGTTCCCACGCAGGCCTTGCAAGGTCCCTCCTAAAGAGCCTCTCTTCCAGAGAAGGGCATTTTCCCAAGGCAACACGCACCAGAATTACCGGGGTATCGTTTGTTTTGTGGGCGCTGACATCAACACACCGACCTCCTCCATGCCTTGAAACGCCTGCAGCAGCCGCTGCTCTGATTGCGCCTTCTGGTGAAGGGTTCAAAGCGGTTACCAAATTAAACTGCACAAAATATTGGGCTTCTCCATGGGAAGAAAAAAAAAAATCAATTGCTTTGCTTAATTTAAGGCCTTACAGCAAATGTAAATAAACATGTAAACTTTCTTTTACACTATGTTTTTACCAATTACAGGCAGGTTTCAAGTACCAACTATCAGTATATACACACCACAGTTGCCATAAAAATCATTTAATAGATACCTATAGCCACTGATGTGGCGCACACACAAGATATTTGTCTTCAAAAATATTTCATCTCCCGCTACTACTTATTCCCATTAAGAGCATGGAGCTACTACCTCTCCCTCAGAAATATCTCACTACCTCCTAAGCTATTTATGACCTTTAAGGTAAACGTTAGAAATAAGTCTATTTGGGTTTTTAAAATAAAAATATCAGGTTCAAGTGCCAAGGACCATACCATGCCCCCATCATGTTGATGTATATGTCAAAATATACATTTAGGGCTCAGCAGAGCTGCAGATCTCTCGCTGCCCCATGGCACATGAGCTGGCAGAATGGGAAAACGCTCCGGAAAATCGCTCTGCTTCACATCAAATTCGGATCCACACTGAGAAGGGGATTAGAGAGACTTCGTGAGGCAGATCCACAAACTCGTGTGGCAGCACTTGCTTTTCACAGTCATGGAGAGAAAGAAAATCCCTCTTTGCATTTTATGAGAATCTCTGAAGTTCTGGGAAGGGAACTAATATTCACCATTGCCTCATCACCGTGCTTCCGCTGCTACCCACTGCTTGCTAACATTAATAATGGGATATCAAATACTGTAACAACTTTAACATAAAAGGCAGGCTTTGAGGCCAAGGAAGCCAAGAATAATTACCAAAATAAGCAAGGGATATTCCCATAGAAATGCATCCAAAAGTCAAATTGCAGTTCCAGGGTCTTTTTTTCTTTTCCTTTTCCTTTCAAGAAAATTCTTGCAAGGCAGCTGTGTAAGGGCTGATTAGCTTGTCACTGTCTTATTTCTTTATTAAATATCTTCTACTCCAAAATGATTAAGCAGATTGCATTTTTGCTTCTCATTGATATGAGCTAATTCGTAACCCTTTTAAAAACCACATTTACACCTTCCAGTACCCCATTTTGAACAATCAGAGTTGAGCTAAACAGGTACAGTATCCAGAGCATCAGGAAAAAACACAGCTTGGTAGCAAGGCCTCTTTTCTCTGCTGTAAAGTGCCATTTTCCTCGGCTTTTATCAACATAATTCCACCATTCTGGGATGCAACATTCCAGTTCATTTTTCCAGGGCAGCCATGGCATTTTACTCTATGATCTTTACAAACACTAGGCTAGTGCTACTAAGCAAAGTTGGCTAAAATTCATGCCATTACCCTGTCCAATTTTCTCTACTGTATGTAAGCTTCTCTATGCACTCAACTAAAAAGAATAATTCATGTTTGTACACAAGATGATGTAACCAGACGCTATTTGATGAACATCAGCTCATAAAAGGTCCATAAATAAATAAAATCATTACACAGTTATTTCATTTACTATAAAAGAAATATATACTTATATTTCTTTATCCTCAGTTATCAAAGAAAATCCACCAGAAGCCCAGCATAACTATTTAAATAAATATACACAAATATATTCACACAGTCCAAAGGAACTATGCCCCAAGGTCTGTATTTTCTAAATCTTATCAGATCTGGTGTCCCCATGACCTGATTTGATTTTTAGGTCACTGACTTAATTCCCTTTGAATTTGAGCTGTGGTAAACTTTTCTGAAAACATAGACCCAAGTGTTTATCTTCATCATAGAAACACAATTATGTATTAACTCTGCGCTTATGATTCTTCTCTAATATTAAGGACGGTTAAATTAATTACTGAAACAACAAAATCTACATCATATTGTGACTGCATCTGGCAGTCTATACTTTTGCATTCATTTTTGGCAGCAATCTTTCATTAGTGAAAGAATAAGACAGACAACTTGTTTGGTTAAATCTTTTGCCCCAAACATGTAGTATAAATGAGGGTTAAGCTTTCCTAAAATCAGTGGATCCAACCTGTGGAACATTATAGCTGCTTTGGATTGGAGCAGAGCTGCTGTAATAGCTTATTCAGTATCTAAACAGTTCCTCATCATGGAAAATAAACCATGTGGTTTGGTTGTTAGGCAACACAACAGACACGAGGAAATTCTATAGTTAAATTTGATACAAAAATCTGATGTTGATTACAGCTTTTACTATTTAGAAAATTCACTTAAAAATTACAGCTGTAATTTGCATAAATATTTTTGCTTGCACAAAGGATGCTGATTAGGAAGGCTGCCTCTGAAAGCTCCCTCTAGCCGTGGGTATCTTGCTGCTATCCCATTTGTCAGATACCTACGCACTCGTGGCCCTTAATTAATCCCGCACTTAAAAGCCCCTGAACAGCGTGACAGGATTGGTGGCATCACAAGGGCCACGTAGCTGAAGTTCTTGTACTTGAGTCAAACGAGTCTTCCCAATTCACTGCGAACCCTGAAATACTTGGTCATTGCTGCGAGCTCTATGAGCGGACAGGAGCTGAACACTCATTCATAAATTTTAACGTTCTTGTAAGGAAATCATCTAAAACTCCCTCCAATAATAGTGGTCAACACAGAGCTAGCAACTGGAAGACCTCTCAGACACTTCATTTCCAAGTCCTAAGGAGCTCGTTGCTCCCACCGCTCTAGGAGGTCCATGTAACCACCAGAGGACTGGGTTTCTTCACTTAGCTCTTACACCTCAAATTGTCTCCTAATAGTAAGAGAGGAAGCAGGTATTTGCACAAACAGGATCAGTAAATAGCAGGAACCCAGAAGAACTGAGAAGACATAAACTCACCAAACAGAAATGCTGAGTACAAGCAAAAAAGTTTCCCTTGTGAGAACCACGTAACGAAGGCACATGTATAAGCCTGAGCAAGCTCTTGTTTCCCTTTTGAGAACCACGTAACGAAGGTGTGTGGGGATGGAGGAGCACATGTATAAGCCTGAGCAAGCTCTTGTGGACAACAACAAGCCTGCTACACCATTCCCAAAACACATCCATAAGAGAAACCCAAGCATCACCAGAATTTACAAGAGCTGATTAGATTATGTGGAAATAACCCTAGTCTTTACCACGTCATCTACAGCATCCAGCAGCTACACGTGGGAGCTTCATTCTGAAGAAATCAGAGCCATAAGAGATGATCCCATATTCGAGCAGGATGGTTCAGCTCTGTCCAGAAGAGGACAGTTTTGCTAACACATTTTAGTGAGCATATTACAAGTTCTTTTTTTTAATATTAATTGTAGAAGACAAAAGGAACTTCTGTAAACTAACTGACCAGGCTAGTTTGCTCTGTTCTCCTACAGAAGCTCCAAAATTTTCAATAAAAATCTTTGTTTTCCAAGATATGAGAGACTTGCAGAAATGAAGTGGGGAAAAAATAGAAAAAATAGAAAAAAATAAAAAGCATATGAAATGATTGTTATCATCTGCGAAACTCCACACTTCCCTCCACCACTCTAAATAAAGTACCAAATTTACCTGACCTCTGTGTGAATGTTACATATATTCTTCAGCTAAATCCAATGATCAAATCAAAACCAGAACGATAGAGAATTTTAAGCTAGGTAACGTCTTATATTTCTGCTTTTCATATCTTCAGACTTAATACAAAAAACACTTCCCACCTGAACTTTAACATTAACCAACCACTGGAAATAAAAAAACAAACACAAAATCTGAAGCTTTGTGTTTCCATACACAAATCTGTGGACATGATGAACTCTGATGATAACGTTACCACTAAGCAACTTTCTAGGGAAACAGTTTACAAAGGCATCCACATGAAACACAGAAGAATCATGTCACAGCCGAATACTGAGGAAAAAGGCATCTCAAAGACAAAAAGCCTCCGAGTTTACCAATGCTACGATCATGCAAGCTTATTTTAAGTATCAATCAGCTGTTAAATTTATATTTCATGAAAACTAGGTCAGATGAACTACAAAAAAAAAGTTTAAACACTGTTTCCCTCAGGGATGAAATTTATCGTACAATCTGTCAGATAATGCTTAAAAGAAAGATGATGTCTGTTTTCCCAGGAGTTCCTCCTTTTTCCCCCCACCTAGAAACCATGAACAAAAAGATAGTGCCAAGAAACACATTTGTAAAATGCAGATGTCTATATATGTCCAACATATATTTCTGTACCATCTAGAAACAAGCCATTCGTTTGGGGTGGAAGGGTAGCCTTTCTTTATCTTATTCAATATTTAATGCATGCATCTTAAAAAAAAAAAAAAAAAGAAAAGAAAAAGAAAAAAAAACACTTACTTGTACAAAAAAGCATTACAAACTTACACATATTTCCTAGATTTTTTGCTGCAAACATTAATACAACATGAAATTACAGTTTCTTATTAACTAGTGCAACAAGATCCTATACTTATTGACGTAACCGCATTATTGTGCACTTATCAGTAGGTTGAGGGATGAAAAACAAAACGCCGCTGCCTTTTAAATGGCAATAAAGCCTCATGTCAGAGCTCGCAGTGCACATCTGCTATGAAGAGCACATGGACAACATCCGCAGGGCTTAGACGGGTGTTTTTCGTGTTTGCCTCGTTGTGCTGTTCCAGCACCCACCTGCCTCTTACCTCGGCTTCCTTGCTCTTCTCCTTGCTCCTGCCCATGGAGGTCCTGCCATTGCCGGCGGCCTCCCGCGCCGGCACTACGGAAATCTGCTGCAGGGGCATTTCTAGAGCGCCGCGGCTCGCCGGGGCCTCGGGGGGCGGCCGCGCTCCTCACTGCCCCCGAGCCCACCCGTGCGCCCGCTCATATCCTCACCGCGCCGCGCTCGGCTCTAGACAAAAAGGGGAAAACACCGTTTGAGAAGCGGCGCGGCACGTGCCGGGCTCTCCCAGCCGCAGCGCCAAGCGGCAGCGAACAAAGGAGGAAGAG
>NW_010586782.1:30786-42802 GCF_000705375.1 Tinamus guttatus
TATTCCACCTTTACTCTGTGTTGTTATGTTTGAACGACTTCACTTGCACATGGAAAGATTTTTAAGCAATTTGATCATAAACCCAGAAAAAAAGACAAACCCTTGCTTACCAACACAATTCTAATCCAAAAATATGTTTTAACAGTATCCAAAGACAAGAAATGCCACCCACCAGGCTGGTGAGGTTTAACTGTTAAAAATGCCACTACAATGCAAGGAAGTTCTCATTAGATTAAGGGGAAGTTTTAAAGCTACAGACAAATGGTTCTCCTTCCTCTGAGCCAGGACTGGATTAGGAATCCCTAAATCTGTCTCTGCTTTGTCATGATAATCACTTACCTCTTTCATAAAAACATTAGCGGAAAAACAGTTTTTCTGGGACTTGAAAGGGAGCTTTTCTGTAGTATGTGTTTCCATGCCTAATTAAGTTTAAAAAAAAATCTCACTTCCCTTTTGACACTGTGCCAATATTTCTGCCTTTTAAAGCATCTGAACTTGAGATTCCAGTGAGGGATTTCTAGGTTAACTAGTAATCTCTTTAATCCCACCTATGTCTGTCTCAGTGATCCAGAATAAAGATCTTAAAAAGAACTAAGCACATCACACCCTTTAAGATGAAGAAATCCTGCGCCCCTTTTCCCCCCACAGTGCACCTATATAAGCCATTAACAACTATAAAAGACAAAAAACAAATCTAAAGCAAGGGATAAACATTACCATTAAATACATGCACGAACCCTTGCATTCAGTTTCGGAAAGCTGCATATATCGCATGTACTACACTCCCTTTAGTCTGCTATCTAACCAGGGAGATCTTACACCTTCCTAAATAACTGCAACCTATTATCACATTTCCTATAAGATCCACATGCTTTACCTGACCTCTGGGCTGTACCTTGTGTCCTCCAGGTGTTCATAATGCGGGTGTTCATTTTGTTAGCAAGAAACTTTTTATAAATCAGGATAACTCTACCCCTCATTTGTCCCCATCGGGCAAAACAAGGGAGGTGTTGTGGGCATTCCCTGGTGCCCGTATGCGCATGGCTCTCCTGGGCATCCCTGGGCAATCCAGCATTGCTGCCAGGGAGCAGCTCCGGGGCCCTGGCGTTAGCCAGCGTGCGAATGCAACCGAGGCGCTTGCTCCTCACCTGTGCAAACAGCAGCATCACCAGAGGGGAAACTAATGAACAGCTGCAAATCGTTAACAAAAAGGCAATAACGAACATTGTCAACAGCTAGAGAAAGAACAACTAGCTAAAAATGCACGTTACGGAGGTTACATGCTGCAGCGTATTTGCGTATGCGCGTGTGTTTATTTACAGACACCCATATAATTGTGTACATAGAGCTCCAAAAACACTGTTTCAGCTATTTCAGAGTAATGAAAACCATGTATTTAACCAGACTGCAGATCCCCCTTGGACGGGGCCATGCGGCTCCGCTGGGAAACTGTATCTTTAGCCAAATAAAATGATAGTAATTTAGTATTCAAACGTTCCCAGTGATCAGGGACTGGATCTCGGGTATCTCGATATCAAACGACTCGTGCTTGGATGCTCATGTATTGGCAATTCTTGTGCTTTTAATGGCAAATACACCTGCCATTCCACCAAACTTCACTTCTTGTTCTGCAAATACACTGTTTTGTTTCAGAAAACTCAAAAGTCAACACCGTGAGGGAACATCGTGCTGCAAACCTAAAGGACCCCACTCAGTTACCAGCACTTACCAGCATGTCAGAAGCCTTGAAAAAAGGTAATACGCACACAAACTGCAAGATTTCTTGAAAGACACTGCACACCACAATGCTCTTACAGCCATTTTTGGTTTTATGTTTTTTTTTTTTTTCCCTCAGAACATACTGAAACAATACAAGGAAGTGTCAAAAAGTTCACTCATTGAGCTGCAGCTTAGATGTGATGCAAATGAGATATGAAATGAAAATACAGCAGTAGAATTGAATAAAGGTGAACATGAGATGTTAAAAGCAATTGTCCCGCTATCTCCTAGAGAGTAAAATTAAGAAAACTTCTCAGCATTTCTATAATATACACATACCTTTTCCAAACCAATGCTCCCAATAGAACCTAGGTTTGTTTCATCTAAATTAAACCAAACTTACTACTCACATATCCCACAACAGCGTCCCCGAGAACCAGAGACAATCAAAATAAAAGAAGTCCCACGAACAGGCAGTAATTTGAAAAGCCTGTTTCTCTTACAAGGTAAAGTTATAATGTGAGGGTCGTGTCTAAATGCAACCATACCTCATTTACAAAAAAAAAAAAAAAGTTAATGACAAACTAACTTCTACTCAGAGCTAATAGGCTAGATATTTAACCAATTTAATAGGCTAGGTATTATACCACCTGTGTATGAACACCTTATTAAGAGCCTGTTGCCTGCACACTACTTCACATCACAATTCTAACTGTGCAGCAAAAGGCCAGCAAGTTACTGAGTTATGGGCTCAAAAACAGTACTTTGTAAGAAACCAGTACTACAAAGTAAACAGTAAATATAGACAGTCACCGATAGTTAGGAACTGTTTCTCACTCTTTAAAAAAAATCCTTGGTCACTTCCTAATGAAACACGTGTAAAAATATTTTTATTTGGATGCCTGAGAGAAGGTGGTTAGCACTGCTTATGACAGAAGCAAGAAGTGCAGCAAGCCATGCAGTCTATCATGTCTGTTGGGTTTTAGTTATTTCTACACACATGAACAGCAGTATATCAGTATTTATATACCTAAAATTAACTATATATATTATGTTTAAAAAAGATTATACTTTTTTTTTTTAAATAAGCAGTAAGTATTCATTCAGATGCAGAGTTGCAGAGTGCCACATCTGAGATTTACAGCATGAATTGTGCTATATAATAACCATTTGAAAACGAATGAAGACAGACGCACATTTATGCGATCAAAACAAAATCTTACAGCCAGGTCCCTCTGCCTGATTATTAAAGGTTCCCTTTTAGACAGCGTTTCTTGTTTTGGCTAAGCATCAGCTGGGTTGTGAACTCGGTTCCTAGAATGTTTAAGAGCCTGGAAAAAAATGCAAGGAATGTATTAAAGATGCAAATGAAGTAATTGAAAACACTATTATTATACTATTTCTTCTCTGCTTCCTATAAATGCTCATTTCTTATTATAATCTCCCCTTTATTTGTCATCTCCTTCTTTTAAATTTAAAAAGCCATTTCAGCCATTTCCAAACAGCCATTTCCAGCCCATTATCATCTCCAGTCACCCTTTTCTCCATTTTTCCTTCAGAAATAACCTGTGCAGAATTTACCTTTTGGCTAATATCCATATTCCAAGAACTATGCTTTTTCTAATTTATCAATTCCATGCAGTAATTACTTTATACTGAAAATAGCTTGATAAAAGAGATCTCCTGTTTTGAGGGAGTTTTCAACCTTATCTCCAGGGCTGCTTGTTGTTGGCTTTGAAACCTCTCCCACTGCTTCAGGGACAGAAAGGGTCACTGTCAATACGATAAGGATCCTATTAAACTACAACAGCATGGAGCTGGAAAGGCTCTATGGAATTTTCAGTTTATAGAGGTAGCAAAATCACTTGGAACTTGTTGGTAGGTTTGAGCCACAAAATCTCCTGGCTTCACAACCTTAGGATGAGTCTATGCGAGTGGGATGCATTATGCTGACCTTAAATGCTATGATGTAGTCTATACTCCCAGCTCTATACATATATATTACCTATGCTATCGACTCCTGAATTATTGCCACCTAACGTGTGATTTATGCTTAGAAGCTGCTCAATTTTATTTGCTTACTCTAAGTTACCGACAAATTAAAGCTCTGCGGAATTTAAATGCCGGTGCTGCTTTGGTGGGAAAATTCTGGGTGTTTTCTGGGTAAAAGGCAAGTCCCCAAGGAAGGGAAGGCCGGCTGCTCCGCCGCAGGTTCACCCCGTCGGCACAACCTCATGGAGTTGGGGTTAATTAAACCTTTCCTATAAGGTGCTGGCCATGCTCAGGGCCAAGCACATTCCCCAGCTGCAACTCGCCCTGCCGGAGGAGTTTAATGAAGCCCGAGCTGATGGGAAAGGTTGTTCCTCTAACAGACATGGAATTTGATTTAATCCCTGATTAAATAACGATAATTAGGTTTGGAGATGCATGATGCAGCACTCTTGCACACGTAGCCCTGCACAAGCGTTTTCCTCTCCATCCCTCTTCATTCTCTCTGGATAAGGAGAGCGCTAAAGGGCTGGGAAATGAAAGCCCAAAGGGAAGACATTAAGTTTCTATTTCACTAAAGCAATTGCAAGACACCAAAAGCAGATGCACACAAGCAATGCAGGGGATTCGTCTGCCATCAGATTTACTTCGCTCTCATACTTATGTTGTAACTAGTTATTAAGCAGCACAAAGTGAAATATGGAAACAAAACAAAGACCCTAAACTAGCGGAGTGTCTTATGTAGACACTGCCACGTGGATGGGAGGATCACTATCACAACAGAGGTGTTTCAGCTTTAATTATAGTGGAGCCAGACTCAGGAAAAAAAATAATAGAAGAATAAAAAAACCTCAACTTTCTTTGCACCTGTTGAAAGATGCAACTGCTGTATTCAAATGTATAAATGGGTTTTGAAAAGGTGCACTAAAATATGAATTACATGGGTTTTTGCAGAGTGCTTTCTTCATCAAGGAATAAAGTGTTTTGTTTTCTAGCTTTTCATGATAATAGGTGTCTAACGGTAAAATCATAGAGGGGAAATGCAAGAAGAAAAGCATGATAAAATCATTCCCTGAAGTAAAAGCATTTTTAAACATAAACAGTGCCAGGCAAACCAAAGCAATTCTCTCCTCATGCTTCTGTAGATTATGTATCTCATATTTCCTCTCTATTTCCTTGAAAACAATTCTATTTCAGTATTAAGCCATGCATTCAGGTCGCTCACCATCACCCTCCTAAACATCAGGGATGGGTTTGATGGCAGTCACAGCGCTCTTCCCTGGGTGCTTTGGTGGATGCATGATAAAACTTAACGTGCTCTTCTTTCTTTTTCCTTTCAAGACTAAGTGAAAAAACTGAGTGCTGCTCAAAACCACACAAAAGCAACTATTTTTATAGCGAGCTCCCGTGCAACATGAAGATACTATAAAAAGCACTTTGCTCTACAGTCACATAAATACTTAATCCAATCCAAGAAGCCCCATACTAGTTTCGGTGCCTTTATGCTTCACTAACCACTCTGGCTTCTCTGCATGGCTATTTTACCTCTAGAGAGCAAAATTTTCCATCATTTGTCCACATTAATCACCAACAATCAAGATCCAAGTTGCAGCTGTTCTCCAAAACACATTCTGAAGTCATCTTTCCCCAAGAACATTTTTAGAGCAAACAGGAATAACACCTTGCCAAAAACCTGCATTTTTAAGACAGCCCCAAAATGTTTTTGAGAACCTAAAGGGTCAGATTTGTCAATCCTCTGCTTAAAAGCAGTTAAATTCATTATTGGGACTGTATGGGGTAAGATTTACTAGCTGTTCTCTCCCCCATGCTGTAAAGGTGGCCAGTTTCTCTCCACCAGATAATTAAAAGTGGTTATTTTGTATTGCTGAATATCTTACTCCATTTTTTTTTTTGACACCAAAACAGTTCTAAAGTTCTCTAGAAATCTTATATGGGGCATCACAGAGCATCCAAAAAACCCTTTATGGCTTCTGGTCGGTAAATGAGCAGCAGCTAAAACAGGGCATCAGAAGACAAAAATCAGAAGCAAAACAAGCTCAAAACAAGCTAATCCGCAGCACGGGTCTCCAGCTCTTGACCTACTCCAACCAAGGCAAGACCACGTCAAAACATCTCCAAGATTCGCGCTCCTCTCTCCACTGCAAAAGCCAATGAAGGCACGAGCAAAATCCCAGCTTAGGAGCAGGAATTCCACTGCAAAGATCCAAGCTAGGAAGCACGGCACAACTGGGTGACTGCATGGAATGAACATGATAAACAGGAAATGGCCCTTTGCATTTGTATCTTGAGGCTTTATATTTTTCTCCTAAGAAGCTATTTTGAAGGGGGAACTAACAAAAGCATAAACTTACAGACACATTCAGCAATAAACACTGCAAGGCAGGAATAGCTCTTAGTCTTTATTAAAATACCGGATGTTCAAATGTGCAAGAGTGACATCCATCTCAAAATACAAATTGCAGAGCAAAATACAACATACAGATACCAGATTGTGCAGCAAGAGCCCAAAATGGTGTATAGGAAAAGTATTTTCTCCAATGGAAGAAAAAAGGGTTTAAAGTAATTAGACAAACACATAGGTGACTATTTAATACCCTTGAATGGGAAGGAAATAATTCAAAACCGTCTAGAGAAATCCAACAGCTACTTTGAAGACTTCTATAAACACGCTTGTGATATAATAATAATCTGCCTTTTTATATTGTTAAGGGAAGGTGGTAAGGTCATTGCACAGATTATGGCACTATTCCAAATGTCACCTGTTCTTCACACAGCTCTTCTTCTAGATAAAGTTCATAAAGCAGTTGAAAAATGCCAAAATTGGCAAGGGAAAATAAATAAGGACTTTGGATAATATCACAAATTATGTTGTGTCAGTATAAGCACCAAATTAGGAATAGGTACCAGCTGCAACAGAAAAAAAAAGAAAACTTGAGAGCAGTAAAATCAACCTTTGCATAATTCTGCACCTAAAGACTGTTCACTTTGGGTATTATTTATTCAAGGCCTAAACATGGGATCAGGCTTTGGATTTTCCGAGGAGTCTAACGCCGTAAAAGCTTTGCTGTTGCTAAGTTTCAAAGGCAATTTGGTGCTGTGCTCCTTGGAAAACCCTCTATGATCCTATTTGACAACTGTTATGATCCTATTTGACAACTGTACCCCTTCTTATCGCATGAGCTGCGTTTGGCCGCCGCCTGTTCCGTTCTGACTGTGCTCCCTTCACCCACACACCAACAGTCGGCGCCTTTTGCACTCCGTGACCACCCTGCACCAAGCTCCCCTGCACGCGTCCTATCAAGGAGGGAATGTCGAAAGAAAATGCCAGCCTGGAGATTATTATTCTCAACCCGTGTGTGTTTTGGATATTTTAGACTTTAGGCACTCCAAGCAATGTTTTTTTTTTTTGTATATATGTCATACTTAGCAAATCAGAAACTTGCTCTTAGAACTTTTAGGCAGAATCAACATAAATACGCTGTGTAAAAATTACAAAAGAGCACAATAAACTGACTGGTTTCAAAGGCACTTTATAAACATTTCTGCTTCCCACTCCTTGCATAAAATAGCTGATAACTCCCATTCTGCAAATACCAACCTCTCTTCCATTCAGAGACCACATTTCATAGTGCAAACAAGAATGAATATTAGGGTGTTTTTGTGTATTTTTATTGCAACAAACATTAAAAAACATTAAAAAAGCATACAAGGTACATCCTAGTAGAGTCAGTCTTGCACAATCGACAAAAAGGAGAGAGACTAGAAAGGATGAATGAGCAAAAAATCATGGTAAAGAACCTTGTGAAAGGAAAACCTTGCCACGTAATCTCTCCATTTTTTGAGAAAACTGTCACTGTTTCACAAAGACAGTTGTCACAAGATCACAAATATTCACAGCGAATACTCCCACTCTGTTAGTCTCACTTAAACACTATGGAATCCACACAACCCCTATCCTTGGGAGTACAGATGAAAATGACAGCTTAATTAGGGGTGATGAATGAAGAAGAAAAGCGAATAAAATGATGATACCAAGAAAAAGTAAATTCAGAATTTCATGTCAGATCAGGAACCAGGAAGGGAAGGATGAAACCGTAAGGAAGAATCTTGTGAAAGGATGGGCTCTCCATACACCATGAAATTAGAGGTGAGAATTCAGTTGCGGGTTGAAGTTAAGGCCACAGTGGCAAAAAAAAAATAAAAATAAAAATAAAAATAAAAATAAAAATAAGAGAGAGATCGAGGCATTCTCTGGAAAGAGGTATTTCTAGGACATATTAGCAAAATCTAGAAACCTAAGCCTTAGATGGGGCTTATGAGAGCTTATAAAATAATAATTTTTAGTTATTGCTGGCTATGAATGGATCTCTCTAGACCGTTTCACTTGTGCCTCCTCCACAGTTTTCAACACGGCATCATTCCGATTTGTAGCAGTTAACACTATTACAGCTGTACCGAAGCGCACATCACAAATGGGATAATTGCTCACAGTGATTCTGCTGGACGGGTCATGGTCGTTCAGAAAACTGCCCGAGTTCGTGTCCAAGAACCCACGGTGAAAGTGCACAGGCTCTGGGAGGGCTGCAGGACGCGGGAACTGTCCCCACGTGGTCCTTGGCGGGACCCATCAGCAGCCACATGAGGCATTTTGCAGGGGGCATCGGCTGGAAATTTTAGCTATAGCTGTTTAACTATAATTTATATAATATAAAATTATTATATAGCTAATTATAGCTCTTTAAACACACACGCGCCAACTGTCAGTATTATTTTCCCAATTTGACCACTTGGATTTTTCTCTGCTCTTGCAAACAAAATGGTGTGGTTTGCAAATATCAGTTTTAGACGGTTATAGGACAAACTCTGCAGGTTCCTCAGTAACTTGCTTGACCCAGAGGCTACCCGATACTTAATTGGGGTCTTCCTTACCTATGAGTAAAATGACTCTCTTCCTCCCTCACCAATGAAATTTATTCTTATTTTCCATTTTGCAATTCCCAATACTCCTGTTGTAATTGGCACAGTGAATCTGAAAGCTAGAGGGGAACTGTGACACTAGCAAAAGTTCTGCTAAGACTAAATTCTCTATCACAAATACTTGCCGTGAGAAGATCAGAATCTCTCTGCTTTAATAATCCTTTGCATTATGATGCAAACCATGATTTTTGTATTGACACAGAAAATTGGAAAGGGTATAAGCTTTTTCCCCCACTCAACTCACCAAAAAAAAAAAAAAAAGAGTAAAAAACTCCTTATAGGAATTGCTCACTAAAATGAAAACATACACAGGAGCCATCAGCATTCCCACTGCCCTCTCCTCAGTCTGAGGGTCATTTCTGATGTCTAATTTCTGCTTAACCAAGCCATCTGTCTACAGTCATGGTCACTTACAAAGCAAGAGCTGCACAAAAAGGCTACATTAAAGTCTGCGGAGCACACAAGTCATTCAAAGTCTAAAAATACCTGAGACCTGTCAGAGATCACTGCATAATTAGGAGGCTAAGCACAGCCACTGCAGTGCAAACACACACACACAAAAGATTAAAAAAGAAAAAGCCAGCATAGACCTCACATCCAGGAAGAACTAGTTGTTTCTGGAGCAAAAGCACCTCTTCACACTGTATCTCTAATTTCCAGCGAAGAAGTTTTTACAACACACAGCAAATAGACTAAATAAGCTGCACTCAAAATAATTATGGATGTGTGGAATTGCCTCCCCCTTTCAAGTCTTAGCAAAGAAATTGTATTTCTTTCCAGGAAACTATTGAGGTGGCAGCAGATATGGAGATTCCTTGGTCCATTTGCAAGGAATGGGAAAAAAAAAAAAAAAAAAAAAACAGTGGTGTCCAGCCCATTCCATGGAAAAATGCTAAAATGCATGGAATTATCCTCACTGTCTCTGTGACCACCACAGTCTTCGCTCAGACCGTGTCAGTGAATCATGGCAAGAATGACCCTGTAGATCTGCATTACCCAAGATTCTGGCCCTCAAAATTGTTTTCAGAGCAGGAGGAGTCACCATGCAACGACACCTCAACTCGTGGACAATTTGAAGAAAGAAATCAGTCACTTGGCTACAAACACAACGTTAAAACTGCCAAACCTGCTGCACCTGGTTAAAAGCAGCTCCTCGGGTAGCTTCAGAGGGGAACGTCCCCACAGTGACAGATGTTCTGGAGATGCTGCTGCACTTCTTCCCTCTGTTCAATCCCTCTACGCTGCACCAAGAATTGATAAAGGAGCTGAAATTTTATCTGTTAGGAAGCTGAAAAACAGATTTTTTCATTTGAAGCCGCATAGTATGAGAGGTAGACACGCCACAAAACAACACCGACCGCGTTGTTTAGATGAGAGCCAATAAAACAAGCAACAACAAAGCTACTGAGATTACATTCAAAAACTAACAAATGAGAGCTAAGAGATGCTCATTAGCAGCCTTCTAGTGCCCAGGAGAAATTCAAGCAAAGGGAAGAGTTTCTATTCAAAGAATAGGGTTCAAAGGTAATTTAACATTCAGACAAAAAGATGGAGAAACTGAGAGTCCAAGCTATGTCCTAAATAGTTCCAGATAATTATAATGCTATTTTTTTAATCCATATTAGGATGATTTTAATACACAGTTACCAGGGACTGGTACTTTCTCAATTTTAGCACTGTTTATTGCATGTATGAGCAATCAGTCTCTTAATTTCCAAGACAGATCCCCAAATTCCCCAGCTCTCCTTATGTCCAAGAGCAGCTAATGAAGACGCGTCTGGTGGCTTACGAATGCTGTGTCTGAATTCAATAGTATCAATTTATAACACAGGTATTCTGAAACTACCTGAGATTACGGAAGTTTACACCTACAGCCAAACCCTGACTGCACACACTCAAAACAATCCAAACAGTAAAATATTTTTATTATTTCATATCATCAAGTTCAACTTGGACAGCTTTTTCCTCACTACTGTCTTCACCTACTGGTGAAACCCTGCTATTAAATATACTAAAAAACACAGAAGTTTCACAGCATCTGTTCCCTTCTTTCACCTTCAGCAAAATTGTGTCTCATTTTAACATGGCATGAAATGAGGTCTCTACAAAGTAAATTATACTCAGCAACACCAGGGACAGATGCAGTATTGGTTAGTGTCATCAGCTCCGATGTATCAATTCATATTTCCCAATATATCCACTATAGAAACAATTCTACACAATAAATAATGAAGCAATAGATGACAGACCTTGGCAATAATTCAATTCTCCTTACTCTGCAAGATGGGTTTGTACCAGCTTATGATTAGGAAGATGCTCACAGCTCATGCAAAAATGCTTAAATTATACCTTGTATTCCTCCGAATGCATTCACAGAAGCTGATCAAAAAGCATAAGCCAGGTAACACATGAGATTTAAGTTCCAAAAGACAGGAGAAAGCTGTGGGAATAAGACAGGAATATTCATGTCTGGTGAGCAGTGAGGGCTATGCAAAACACTCCTTGGAAAACTCTTACTACTGATTGAGGTCCAATGGTTTTGTCGTTCAAATGGGTTGGTTCCATCTCTTACTAAGTGCCCAGGAGATCCAGCAAGGAAAGTACTTAGAAAAAAATGATTAAGTCTTGTCACAAAGGATCAGCAAACATTCCTTTCATAAAGAGGCATAATTTGGCATTTTGTCTGTGTAAACAGAACATCTGTGTTCTCAAGTTTCTATCAAGTATGATTGGCTATCATATTTAGAAATTGTTGTGTTTATAGAAACATGCATAAGTATCCTTCATTCTATTATTTACTTGATACAGAAAAGTGTGAAATACCTAATGATTTGATATTTTAAAAGGACAAGATAGAACTGTAAGTTCAGCCACTAGCCAAACACAGAACAATTGAGCATGGGGAGAAAAGGAGAAAAACATTTCTCTCTTCTCATTCAGTCACCAGTAATAGAAATTATATAGTCAATCCTCCTTTGAAAAAAAAAATTACAAAATTTATCGTAACGACCCAATTGCCTGCATGATCTACAAATCTCATTAAGTTATATATTACTTATCTGTAATAGCGACAGGCAATTTTACCATACTGATTAATGTGACTGGAACCAGATCTGATCGGATTCCATAAATATATAATAGAAATACTTTAATCAGTATCACAAGTAATTGTTCGAGTGGAATTCACAGAATCACAGACTGGTTGAGGTTGGCAGGGACCTCAAGGGATCCCCCAGTCCAAGCCCTGCTCCAGCAGGGACACCCAGAGCAGGGGCACAGGGTCCATCCAGGCGGGTTGGAGATCTCCAGA
>NW_010586782.1:43119-81636 GCF_000705375.1 Tinamus guttatus
ATTGTGGACCCTCTCTAGAAGCTCAATGTCCTTCTCGTACTGGGGAGCCCAGAACTGCACCCAATACTCCAGGTGCGGCCTCACCAGAGCTGAATTATCCCTAACCAAAAAGGCTGACACTGAGAAGTGGAAAAAAAAAATCAAGTTTGAAGCCGTTAGATCTCTCTCTTCAAGCAGCTTTGGCTCACAAGGTGTAGTACTCCATTTCTTCTCCATGTTGTCTTTTCTTCCAATTGTACAAAAACCATGGTCAAATATATCAATTACAAAATCAGCTACAGCCTTGAGATGGAAACTGTATACAGGCTGTTTTGAGGTGTAGAGCAAGTGAAGGACACTATCACACAGGCACCAGTTAGGATGTTTAGCACCCATCTGTAGAGATTTTCATCAACTTGCAATAACCCAGTCTACTCATCTGTGAAAAGACAAGCATCATCACAGCTTCATTAACTTATTGAACACTGATTCCAAAGCGAATTCAGAGAAAACAGAGCAGGAATTGCTCATTCGCAGGCCTGCAAGCAAGGTTTGTTATATAAGGCATGTTATTCCTTGGGGCCTGCACATTGCACCAGTCAGCAGCCACTCCGAATAAACTACCTTATTCTTCTTTCCTTGGGCTCTCATTCTTTTTGAAGCGTGTTGCTAGAGTGAGCTAGACTTAATGCAGCAGGTACAACACACACACACAAAAAAGCAATTTCTCCAGAGTCCTTATTTACTCACTAACAAGGCAAGACAGTACTGAAGAAAAAATAACTTGAAGAAAAACTCTGATGAGCCTCAAGTGAAAGTTCTGGCTTTAGCTTTGATCCAGACTGATGTCAATCATAAAAAATTACTATTGTTTATCTAATGAGAGCTTGCAAGCATCCTTCTGGTCAGAATTCCCCATAAAGAATTTTCTGTATAAATTGCCAACAATATCCTTAGCCTTCTAAAATTCTCCCGCTCAAAGCTGCACAAATAAACCATTTAGGAAGACATTATGGTCCTGCCCGCATTTCACTACTTAGATACCAGAAGTCTAACGTGCTCCTCTTTACAGTGCTGCTGCACATAACCCAGCTGAACAAAAGCTGCAAAGTGAGTTTATTAGTAATTTGATGGAAGGTGTCGTTGTTCCTTCTTACCAGAGCATCAGACAGCATAAATGCTTCAAATGACCATTAGAGGTGCATAAATATCCACTATTGAAAAGGACTAGACTAAGAAAAATAAAATAAAATAAAAACACCACACAGTTTCTTAGACCACATGAATCTTCTGAAGGAACGGAGCCAGGTTTCTGCCATTCTTATTCACACTGTAGCCCACAGTTATTCTCAATTCCCTAATCTTCAAAACAACCTGTAACTGAACACGAGAGTGGTACAGCATGAAGGAACAAAGATTTTTACGACACGTGCTCGAGTATCTTTCATGAAACTGCAGTTATATCTGGAGCATGAGACACAAACATATCTTATGCTCCTGGAACTGCCAATTCACATGCCTGACGCCATCTTTATAGATTCAGTCAATGTGACAACACTTATGACTAAGGAAGCTGAATGTCACCCTCGTAACTCAGCGCAGTTCTGTGAAAGGAACAATGATTTGATGACAGGACTTTTAAAACTGAGCATTAATTGTTATAAAAAAATCCATGAAGTTCTTCTTGTCTTGTCTAGTTTCAGATTTCATGTTTCTTCCTTACACATCAAATATGTCCAGCAGAAAGCCACCAGGCAGAGCAGGAGGCTGAAGGAGACGGGACAGGCCGAGAAACGGCTGGTTTGGCCTCAAGGAGAACAGGCTAAGGAGAAGCCTCACTGCTGTCTTACCAGCATCTGATCCAAGAGGACAGAAAGGAAGGAGCCAGATTACTCAGCGGGGCATGACTGTACAACATGATGGCATGGGACACAAGTAGAAACATGAGAAATTCCAATTAGATAACAAGGAAAAAAGAAAAAATCAGAAGGCATCTGGCATGAGTTGCTCAGAGTGGTTGAGGAATCTCCCTTCATAGAGGTGTTCGAGGTTCAAAGGGACATGGTCCTGAGCAACCTGGTCTCACTTGACCTGCCCGGAACACAGGGTGGGATTAGGCAGCCTTTGGAGGTTCCTTCTAACCTAAATTATTCCGATTCTAGCAATATACTTACTAAGGTTAATGAAAGGAACTGAATTTTTTTAAAATGATGGTAAAAATCCCACAGTAACACATTTCTGGAATCCTGGAGAGCAAGGGAAAGGCATTACTTCATTAGACTGAGGACAAAAAAAATGCTCTGTTTTTACTTTCAACAAAAATACAGAACTTAAAATCAAATTGATAAAAAATTCTTGCATTTACACTTAACTTTGGTTGTTCCAAACATCAAAGCAGTAACGAAAGGCTAAAACAAAGAGGTACTTTTGCAAAATTAGGAATAAACATCAAAACATTTTTTGAAACTTCATAAATAATTTAAACTGTGAAAGACTGTTATTTGCTGGTTTTAATTTGGTTGCAGGTGATTATTTACTTTTCAATACAAGATAAGGAAAAAAATCTGAAAGAGTTATTTTTATAGGAATATGCAGCTACTGTCAGTTTTCAGACACTTTGTGAATATCTTTCCCCCTACAACTTCTAAACAACTGTCGAACTCTCTTGACCAGCTCTGTCATCTGCAAAAATCACAGGTCTGTCTGATGCACATACAAGTGATAGATTGTACATGTCATGATGCAATGATAAAATGTGCAAAACTGCTGTTCATTAGATTCAAAAACTTTAAATATCAGAGAACAAAATGCTGGTTTACTCTTCATTAGAACACAGAAAACTAGTAATAGTGGGTGTTAAACAAAGAGTTTTGCAGGGCTTTCTTCATCATCAAGCTGCAAGTTAAAATATCAAAATATAACTTTTTTTTCCCCGAACAATGTATTCCCCCACTTAACAACAGTAAACAAAAACTTACAGGTAAAGCAATCTTTTTGCAAAAAAAAAAAAGCTGTGACAGTGTTTGACATGGCCCTTCACATTACTCCTTGGGTTCATTTCCTAGAAGGAACAAACAAAAATACAGATTAAAACAGTTATACACTGCTGAAATACACTTCATATTCATGAATCGTGGTACCAATCTAAGCCAGCACTTCTGGAGGAACAGAATAAGCTTAAACGAGGTTTATCAATTCTTATACCAAGCTCTGGTTCCCATTCACCTTTCTGTAGACTCTGAGGTTATTACCTGGACTCAAAAGCAAAGAATAGTCCGATCAGAGGTGGCAGGACACCACATGGACAGACTGAGCGCTCCTGACAAACCTCAAGTACAAAAGATGAAAGCAGAGACAGGCGACTGGGGGACATCCAGAAAGTCTACTCGAGCTTGCAGGCACGGTTTAGAAAAGCCACAGTCTGTTTGCAGTTTAAACCAGAAAGGGATACGAGAAGGCAACCAGCAAGGCTTCTGCAAGCAAATAAGCAGCAAAAGGAAGACTAATGGCTGTGAGGTGGAATGCAGCAGTAGCCCTGGTGACAGAAGACATGGGACTGAGGTACTCTCAGTGCTCTCATTGCATGCCAACAAGATCAGTCTCCAGCAATCCCATTCCCTGAGACCCAAAGGAAAGCCTGGATGAGGGCAGTTTTGACCCTCATGAGGGAGGACCAGGTCAGGGAACATTTAAACAAACAATGGGCACAACCCAATCCTATGAGGATGCACCCACGAACACCAAGGGAATTAGACAATGTCATTACAGAGATGCTCTCAATCACCTCTGAAAGGTCATGGCAATTGGAAGAGGTTGCTGAGAACTAGAACAAATTATCTTCAAGAAGGAGGATCAAAGGAACTACAGACCAATAAATAAATAAACAAACAGGTTTGGGGGAGTTATTCAAATACAATACTTAATGGATTAACAATAACAAATGCAATTTTCCTTTGTAATGAAAAAGATACTCTTTAGAACAAGAAATCATTGCTCTGAGCTCTCTCAAAAATCTTTAACATGCATGCTAGAAATATGAGTCAGCTGTACAGTACTTGGTTACACTAAATGGAAAACAGATACAGTTCTCTGGGCATTCATGGGTTTATGAGCGCATGATCCAAGGAATTGCTGCACTGTATGTGCAGAAATTAACCCATGAAATAAGCTTCATAATTCATCTAGAACAGAAGCACAGGCATGTTGTAGAATAAAAGTTAATGAAATCCTTTAGATTCAATATATCGCTTAGGAAGAAAAAGATTCCTTTTGCAGTTGAAAGCATTTATCAAGTGAACAGATTAAGTTTATACTTTTACAGGTTTTTTTTCTTTACAAGTTCACATTTGAGTTCGACTTGTTGAAACCACGACTACAAACATATTTCAAGTGCTCTACACAGCTATTTCCCTAGGAAAAAAACAATAGCAGTACCCATTCTCTGTTGTCACAAAGAACAAAAAAATATGTATTAGAGTGTATTTCTGTATATACACACCCTTGGATGCATACGTTGCATGTATACAGCAGCATGGATATAATGTTTGCGTTGCTAAGAAACCAGACACTTCTTTGCCAAAAGCATGAGTACAAGGACATTTTAATTCTCCAACCGGCAGAGTATGTGTCCATCTTTTTTTGTTAATCAAGGCAAAAAGCTAGTTTACAGGGGTCCTTGGTTAATAGCCAGAAGCACACTAAAGCTAATCAAATCACAAAACTTGAAATTAGTAGTTTATCCATTATATGGTGCTTAGATATAACTTGAAAAGCTTGCCAAAAGGTAGATATTACAGTAGGGAGATGGCACTTTTTGCATGTAACAGAAGATGAAATAGAGAAATCCTGACAGTCTGACTTGTTAAAAACTCAAAAAAATTTATAAAAACAACACAGCTGATGGTTCAATGGCTTGAGATCAAATACCATGGAAATACACCACTGATTTTAAAGGAAGATAAAACAAGTCTGCTACAGAAATGGTTTTAAAAAAGAAAAAAAAAATCAATCTATAGGCATACCCATTAAAAGGAGGACAAGTGTAAAAGCCGTTACTCGGCCTCGTGTTGGTATTTTCGTGTTGTTTCACGGAACATTTACCCGATCCCTACTCGGCACCTGAAGGTGTTTTATTTCCTTGGGCCCATCTGCTCGGGGAAGGCGCCGTCTCCCATGGCAACACGGAGCGCCAGGCCGGGCCCGGCGCCAGGCCGAGGGCCTCCCCCGCGGGGACATGGCGAACCCCAGAAACACACACACGAATCAAACGAATACACACGAGCAACTGAAATACACACGAGCATCAGCCCAGTGGGCCCTTAGCTAAGATAACCCCATTTCTGAAGAGACGCGCATTCAAATCGTACAAGGTGGGAGTGGGAGATGCAGGCTGTAAAGCGACTATGAACCTGTTGGTAGTTTTTACTTGATTAAACAGCTCCAAATGGTTATGCAGCGAAATAAACCACGTACAATAAAAACCCCTAAAGAATATGGCCACACTAGCACGGGCAGTAGGAGTTCAGGAATTAAAAGCCCCCAGTGATCGCCTGGTACAGCACAACCACAACTACATAAATATAATCAATCACCTACACAGCAACTAAAGCCCATCAAATTTGGTCACTGACATGTTTAGAAAAATCAACATAAATATAAGTAAGAGTAATTTTTTCTCTACATTTCTCTTAACCCAAACTACCAAAACCAGACAGCAACTCGGAGCTTCACCCAAGAATTGATGTTGAGAACCCATAGCTCCAATTTTAAGAAGTGCTAGACAGGTACAACGGTCATTTCTTAGGCTAAATTCTTCTGAAAAGCTCTCTCAGAATAAGCACTAAAAAAATTAGTAAATACTAGAGTAGTTTTAAGCACCCTAAATCTGAGGCTTTCACTCACAACAGAAACGTGCTAAGGACATATAGCGTCTACTGGGGAAGAATTCTCCCTCTTAGCCCAAGACAGAGCAGGGCCACCATCCTAAGGTGGAATATTTGTATTTTAGGTTCTTAAACTCAAGAACACTAGAGGCTGCCAGGATCAGGTTATGTGGAGACTTAAGCACTAACCAGCTATAGCTTCTGGGCCATTTTTACACCATTGTACTGGAGTTTATAACTTAGAGCTACTTTAAATACATACATTTTTACGGAATCCCAGAAACACAGTGAAACCAAAGCTGCTGGATACAGATCTCACAATATTTTTCCACCAGCATCGTCATCTTCCCATTTACTTTTATTTCCTCAAGGCAGGTAGCAGCACTTCACCAGTCAGTCACTTACATGAGATGTTAAAAACTGGTAATTTAGCACCTTAATTGTATGAACATAACCACGCATTTAATTATCCCTTCTCACATGCACTTTATTTCTTAGTTTTTACAAAGGAAACAAGGCCAAATCACACATTTCAGTCAAAACTACATTGAAAGCTATGAGAAGTACATTACTACAAGTTTGCAATGACAAACCACAACTACAGCTTGGTTTTCCATAGGAGGATTAGGTTTCTAATTTCAGTGCATCATAACAAACGTATCAGGGATTAGCGCTAACAGCCAGTTTTATTACATGCTACAGGCACACAGAGCAAGGTAACATCCTCTACTCACTGTTCAGCCAATTTATTAAAAATATTTTTCAAGTTTGCTATTCCAAAAATAGTGATTTAAATAAAAATAAAATGGAAGTTTTTAGGGTACTAACACCTTGCTTTTCCTGATAGTGTCTGAAATACTATAAAACCTTTAAATTATCAGAAACTATTCTGGAACTGGCTAAGCAGCCAGCACTATATTCATTTATCCTTTGTCCTTTTAAGCTTTCAGGGTGCTGTGTAGCCATAGTAACTATGTCTTTTCTCTCTGAAAATCCATTAGCTGGTTTCAATCTAGGACTCAATACTACCATAAAAATCAAAGCCAAAGATTAAAAAAATTATGATAAAAAAGATTCTTGGAGACAAGCATTTCTTTAAAAGCAATTACTGTAGCTTCATGCATTATATATGTAGCAGCAAAAGAAATCAAAAGGTTAAAAGGACAACAAAAAGATAAATTCAAAATAAATTCGGAAACTAGGCTAACATCAGGAACCATGAATCTCAAATTAGACATCATAACAAAGTCAGTTCTCACTCGCACTGTGTCAGACAGGGCTCCTGGCTGGAAATGCCACCACTCACCTCACTCCCGCTCCAGCAGCAGGTGAAGGGACAAGGATTAGGAAAGGGAGACACCAGGATGGTCATGGCAATTGGGCAAGGCCGGTTCCCCAAGACAAGTTTAGAAGAAGCTAGGTGCTTCAAAAACAATTCGGGATAAGCTTCATCCCACGCTTATTATTTGGATATACTGAGTCCATCTTGACAGTGTGGAGTAATTTCAAAGGCCGCCTGTGTTGTCCCTTCAGCTACATAAGTGAGCGGGGACGAGACCACTAACAAGACCAAAAAAATACTGGCGTTTGGTTCTGCTTCCCCGCTTCTTGCTCTGCTCTTACCCTTTTTAGGGCAAGCAAGAACACGGAATGCCAAGCTCACATTTACCTAGGGTAAAGAAAGACTACATGAATACTTTATTTCTAATAGGCTCCAAAAATTGCAAGAGGAAATCACACTATATTCAACTGAAGGAAAAACAAAACAAAACCCCACACAAGGGAGTCTACCTTTTCCTATAACACATAATTTTTGGAAACCTGGCTTCATTGAAGTTAATAGCAAACTTGCACAGACTTCGGAGGTGCAAGGATTTCCCTGCGTATCTTCATATCGAAGGTGACACAAGGCAATGAAAGGTGCCGTTCCCTGTCACTGGTGGAGGATGGAGTCACATCCTTGTGGTTGCTGTGCCTGTGTGGCCAGCGTTGGCACCTGCAGCTCCTTCCTGACAGCAGCACAGGCTATTTCTGCCACCGCTTTCTGAGTTACACAGAGAGGAAGAAAGTTCTTCCTTCTACCTACGCTTGGGTGCTACCTTCGCAACACGAAACATAGGGAGCATCATCTTTGTGTTGAGCACAGTAAGCATCACGAGAAAAGGGGATATACTTAGTGGTTAGAACATTTCGATGAGACATGGGATCCAGATTGAACTTCACCCTCAGCATTAAAATATTCAACTGCGAAACAAAAGCGAAACAAACAAACAAAAAAAATCAAAGCAAGGCTCCCTGCCATGCATAGAAAACCAGAGATTTGGTGCAAGGTAAATAGCGGTGTTCTCAAAGCATCTCCAAGCGTCGCTGCCAGCTCTGCCAATAGTTTGCACAAATAGATCAGAACGCCTTGAAAAACAAGAAGTGATTTTCTGCTGCTCCCGGTACCACAGCGAAACGCTGCACAGCAGCTCCCTGAAGGGCCCTCTGTGGAGCTGCAGCATTTACCTATAATTACTCCATAAAGTTTCTATAAAAAGATCAATATCCATGCTCCCTGCTTCTCCAGTTTATCCTCCACTAATAAAACTAAGAAACCCCAAAAGTTAAAACCACATATTTTCACAGTGTTGGTTTTGTACTACTTGAAAGATTTAAACTTGATGAATTTCCAGTCCTAAGAGTATTCTAAAAACTCTCAACTACAAGGAAACACAAGGTCAACCTCTAGAGCCTACAGGACCAATTAAAATAAACTTGAAAGACGATTAGAAATGGGAATTGCAGTTTTCGTTGACATTGAAACAGAAGAGAGCCCCACACAAAGGAAAAATTACTGGATATTTACATGAGCCTCACTCTTACAGAGTATAGAATATAAAGAAATATGCTTACAGCAACTCCAAATTCTGTCCAAAATCTTCTGTGTAACAGAGATTACAGTCTAGCGACCAATACAAACAGTTATGGGTCACATTGCACCTGCCCAAGGAGCTGGACTTCCTAAAAGCAGAAATAAAAATGTGTTCTCCAAATCAAACGCTGGATCATCAAACCATTTTCCAGCTAGCCAAAAGAAAACTCTTTAGATGAGAGCACCCACAATGAGTGCTCTACAGAATCTGCTGTCGCTTTCAAATATGAGGGCCATAAAGATTCAGCAATTTAAATTATGTTTTTTAATAAATTAAAAATTCATCTTTAAAACTGCACCCTATTCTGTTTGTGCAATAAGGCAGTTCAGATGCCTTACGTGCCACTCACTTCTTTTGACTCTTTCCTGTTCTCTAATTCACAGCAGAACATGCCAAGATAACAGGAATCTGGCTAGATCACATGGATATTGTAGCAACAGGCAAAGACACACAGATTTGAAGATCTATCCATCATCTTAACGTGCACACAGTTTTAAGCCATAATTTTAGTTGCAGAGTATCAGTAGCTCAACGGTGTTGAGGGTCACCGCATGTGACCATTTTCACAAATATATTGCAAAATTCTGTGATCGTTCATGTACATGGCAACATCCTCCTATTCCTTACTCCTAAAAGCATTTTCTGAAATGAACAAACTTTAAGATTCCAGCTTGGTTTTAACCTCAGAATAACAATGGCAAGAAGCCAGCTGTGACAGCACAGCCCTTTGCAATACATACCTTAGTTTCCTTTCTATTTTTCTAAGTAAATAGGGTCTGAAAGATTTTCAGGATGCTCCTCTGATGACCTGGACACTGCCAGGGCTCTTTTCCATACAGAATAAGTTAGAGCCACTAGAAGGGACCTTCCTGCTCCACAATTTGCCACCACAGCCTGGCACACAAGAGCACGTGAGAGCAGGGGATGGTTTAGCAGCACGTGGAACAAACACAAGTGTTTCTCTTGAGCCTAAGCAGCAGGGAAGCCACGTTTCCGCATCTGTTGATTGGCTTTTTGGCTGAATTGTGCTAATATCACACTCCCACGAAGTATTTTGGTCTCTGCACAATCTGCCACATAGCTGTGTGTACTTAAAACCCTTACTCATGCTAACAGCTACCATTAGTCAGGCTCTCCCACTCAAATAACAGCAATGATATCTGGGGACTGTGGCTTGTAAGATCAAGACTTTATGAATCCATTTCTGTATGCTAGGGAACAAAAGCAGGCAGAAATGAAGGCTCGGGGGGTTCTTTCCCAACTCCCAGCTCATGGGCGCAGTCTTTGAGCTCACTGAAGGGAGTTAACCTGCACTTCCCCATCACTTACCTTCTGTTATCATGCATCCTTTGAGGGTTGTCTCCGGTTACGGATGGAGAGACCTTGGCAGAGACCTCAGCAGCCTCCCTCAGTTGCAGGGAAGAGGAACGTGAAGGGGATGGAGCGAGGCTCTTTGCTGCAGTGCCCACGAGAGCACGACGGGCAACGCACACAGACTGCAGCGAAGGTGACCATGGGGTCCCACAACCCTTGGAGATATTCAGGACCCAACTAGACACTGCCCTGGGCAACCTGCTCTAGTTGCCCCTGCTTGAGCAGGGGGAATGGACAGATCATCTCCAGAAATCTCTTCCAACCCCAACTGTTCTGTCATCCTGTGAAAACCTAACATCTCCGGTCTTAAAGCAGAGAACATCTTTGAGGTGTCTCTCTATCTTGGGAATTAATATATCAGCATTGCATTGTCTTTTGATTAAGTTTATTGCCCTGAAATGTGGGACATTATTAGGAACTGAACTACCATATTCTCATTATTACCACTATATTCTTATCATCAGCTACTTGAAAATAATGATTCTCATATACATCGGCACCACTAGTGCTCATCTACTTTTCAGAATAAATCTCGGTCTCTAGCTGGCAGTGTTAAACACAAATCATGAGATAAACATGCACATCTTTAAGAAGAAATAAGGGGAAAAGGCTGGCAGGAGTAAATATCCTGTGTTTAGAATATTCTCAATTGCTTTTTAATAAAATGATTTCATAATGGGATCACTTTGATCTTTGTACGGGGAATTTCTAAAGCACCAGATGCTTTTCCAGTCCTGGCAAATTTGCCTCTGATATCTCCCACAATTAAACGCAAACCACTCTGATTCACTACACAAAACAGATTTTGCATTTCTCTCTAAGTCTGAAAAACACACATAGGCACCCCACCCCTTTCTCCACGCTTCTAATTTGGTATAAAGTGAGCTATACCTCTAATTTTGTATTTCACACCTACAAGAAGACCGCTTTACGATTGTGGTGGTATGTTATTCATCAATAGCTGCCTCCTGTGCTCCATTTTGATGGCTGTGAATAGCATATTCATCTAGCATTTAAATCAATATCTGATTGAAGAAAACTCAGCTCGCCGCAGATCATGAATTTACATGTGAGAATTACAAAGGTACCTACCAAGGGATACCCGGCAAATAGACACATGGAAGTACTAAAGGAGAAAGGACTTCAGGAAAGCACAACTAGAATTCTCCCAAATTTAAGATGTAGATACAGTGTAAATGTTGCCTTAGAGTTGGAGAAGATAAAGTTTAATTAGTGACTTGGGTGACCCAGCATCTAAAAGGGGAAAGGGGGCTCACAGCAGGTTTGTCAGTGCTGGGCCTCTCAGAGTTTATGTTTTGGGTCTGCAGTTCAGCATAGCACGTGCTTATCAAAATACTGATTTCACAAATCCTCTCCTATTTTCTCTGCATTATTATACTTTTACATCAATTAAATAAGACCCTCAAACTATGATTCCCCTAGAAAATTTGCACAACGTACTAAGATAATATGCATGCCTTCACACTAACATTCACTTCAGGAATTTAAGGAAAAAATTCCCAAAATTTCAGCATGAGATGTTAAGCAGTTCTAACTCAAGTTTGTTTCCCCCATGCTCAGGAAAGAACTGAAACAGGAAAAAAAAAAAAAAAAAAACGCCATGATACTTACACACAAGCGAGGTGCATCTTTTCAGCAAATTTTCCTAGTAAATACTCAAGAAATATCAACTCTTCAGAGCACTGTGGCATTGCACATACACTACATCTCATAAATTCAAGTTACTGTTCAGCCACTGAAGACATGGTGACATTCTTTCTCTTCTGCTTTTCCACAGCCGACTTCTGAAGATGAAGAGGGATTCAGCAGATCTGGAGCAGGGGGTTAAAAGCAGCAAAAGGGAAAAAATATAAGTTCTTCAATTTAACTAAAACTGTCGTTTGGTCCTTTACGTTGAACAAGAATAAGGTAGCGAGTCTACCAGCACTTGGAGTGAATTTCCCTGCACTACTGAACTGCTCCAAACTGAAATAATTGAATATACCAGAAGGACTTTTAAACTCAAGCAGCATACTTTACTTGAAAAGGAGCTGGGAAAACACAGTTTTGAAATAAAGAAACTTGGTTGTAAAAGGGTAAAAGAGAATGGAAAACAAAGATTCACACGCAGTCTTCATCTTGCACAGCAGTTTCTACCTAGCCACAGGTCGCATCCGAACTTCCAGAAATCCTGTCAGTAGCTGTCAGTAAATGCCTTTCACTACGGGATCCTCGAGATGCCGTTGGCCAGGATGCAGTGCTTCGGTGAGGCAGAGTCTATTGGAAAAATACAAATTAGCAGCAGAAAACAGCCGCTGTGTCGCTACTAGGAAGTAATCTCCAAAAAATCGGATGCTTCTTGCAGGAATGTAGCCTCGAGCCGCTGCAGAAGTGCCCACCTACACCCACGTTATCGTCCACGAGGACGGCTCCAAGCGGAGCCCACGCGGCCTTTGGAGATGTTTGGATCTCCCTCTCCCAGCTCACTCCACACGGAGCTGAATTGGAAAGGGAAAAAACGATCCACTTAGGCCAGGCCCCAAACACACAAACCCGCACGGAGGCTTTCCCGATCCCATCGCTGGCATCCTGCGTTGGGAGCTCTCACCAAATGACTTGGAGCCGCTGCCTTGAATTAAAGGACTTCACTGCTCTCAGTAAAGAGTTTCAAAGATATCTTTGTTTTAGGTCAGACTTGTTTCCAGTCTCAAAAGCCCCTCTCTAAACATTGATAGGAATATCCTTGTTTTATTCAAATTCTGTTTATATCGTAAAGAAAAGGAACGATACCATGTGTCTATTAGACTGCTTCAAATATGTCAGAGAACATACTACATGTGAAAAGGATGCTCTGACTTGGCAACAGTGCCCCACAAAATGATTACTAAAAAAGGAAACCTGAACATGTAAGCAAGGAAAAGCCCTTTTCTTTTGGATGTCCCAAATGGCCTTTTGACAACAATGCTTACCCTTTAAAACTAATTTATATTGATTTCGAGCTAAGAAAAATAACATTAACGAATTGAGAACCATTCACAGGAAAGATTCGTAGCTGGAGTTCTGGCTACTTACACCGAAGTCCATGCAAGTTTTGCCTCCTGTTCCCCATTTGACACAGCATTAAGGGCAAGATTTCAGGCCGTATCTCTAAAAGCAATCAGTGGCCTAGCTTAAACATAGCAATGAAATGAAAAAACCTCTAAAATAAGCAAACGTGAGCCACAGCTCCATTCCAAAAGCAAAGCAGAACTGCCTGCGAGTGGGAAGAGGCGGCTTATCTGTGCAAAAACAGACCTTCCTGGTTGTCACGGGCTTCAGGCCTCCTGACTTACCTAGAAATCATCATAATCCTTTCTTATAGGCAGTTAGATTAAAAGGTCACATTCATAATCGGTCATAAGCGTACTGCAAGACCAAAAAAAAAGGAAAAAAGGCTTCTTTATCGAAGACAGAAAGAAACCCAGTGCACAATTACCTCCCTAAGGAGAGGAAAAGCAAGAATAAGCCATAGACAAAGGTTAGTCGCTTAAGAGACTGGCCTAACGACCAGAATACAATAGACTGATTGCCCAGACAGTTCAGAGCCTGGTTTTAATGCCATATACTGAACTTCGACTCTTTTGAGCCATAAATGGAGGCTAAAGGAACAACTAACACACTGGAAAACAGTATAGAATTCTCTCCCCGCCAAGAAACAGCACATCAGGTCCTGGGTGGTGTTTAACAACGTTTCTAGCTATACCCACAGCAAACCACTTTATACACAGAGGACAGTCTATAACAATACAAATTACCTGCTAACAAGGCAAATCTAGGATACCAATTAATAAGAGACAGTACATGTTCTTTTTCAAAAATGACAACGGGCTGACTCATTTATCATGACAAAACCAAAACACCTCACATACAACTTAATAAAACCCTAAAAAAAATGAACACTGGTCTTCTAAATTAATAATGTTTAATCTTAGACACAGTCCCATAGTTTCTTTTATACTCCTCTTGTTTCTCTTACTTAAGGACCTCGTTTTGTGGTGCTTGTATTTCTTCAGGGTATAGTTTTTCCTGTTCATCTGGATCCATGTTTTAATTATCACAGTAGCAAGAGCTCCAGTATCGCAATTCTAGCTCCTTTGTGAGTTAAAAAATAAATAAAATAAAGATAGTATCTATAATTGTTTTTTACACTGTCTGGCTGATTAGATTCATAAACACACTGTATGGGAGCCAGACTCTCATAGGACTGTTCTAATTAAGAAGTCAAATTGCTACCCTGATTACAGCCACTCGTCATGAACTTTAAAATCAATAGTTCTCAGAGCAATATGAAATCTCATGTATAGTTTCAGGAAGCAATTGTGGTTCTTGGTTTTATCAGAGTATTACAGTTTTCATGGCAGAGAAAAACTGACCTTTTTAAAAAAAAATTAATAGCCACTATTGCTTTACTCACATATTTGCGGGCACAAGCAGCCAGTTACTAGTTACAAAGAGAAAAACGTTTCATTTCTAAGCTGTGAAATATTCTGAGACTTTCCTAACATAAATTCCTGCTTGAAATTTAAGAATGAAAATGCTGAGGTTATATTTAGGATAATTATTTTAATGAAGACAACAAATAGGTAAGGGAGCAGCTTGCTCAGGGAGCTCATTACCCACCTCATTAGCCTATTGAGGGCAATGTAAGATAAAGGACTAATGCAGAAAAAGGCTGTTTTCTTGCAGGAAACTGCACCTTCACGATCCAAAGCTTCTTTAAAAAACAGTTGTTCGTTCCATGAACAAAGACTGGGTTTAGTAGCAGAAGTCCCCACAAGCTTCTCCCTGCCTGGCCTACACAGCCTTTCATTTTAATGCACAGGAAAAGGCTCGAGTTTATGAGAACGCTTGTGTGTCCATACACAAAGAGCCTTATGCATCCAAGTCAGACACAATACTCCGAATTCTTCAGAGTTTTCCTCCCCTTGTTTGATTAACCTGTGCCCTGCAGCTATATCACCTTGTGTTCGGATCTATAAAGAACAAACACAGCGTCAGGCGAGTCATTTCTCCAAACAGAGCTGCCCTTCCTGAATACTTAACGAAGGCCCTGTCACAGCCCTAAGGTGTTTAGAGAGGGCTCCTGCAGGCAGGGCTCCCCGTAGGGTCATTGCCTAGTCAGTGGTATGTTCTTTATGTGCAGGTTTTGAAACTTACTCCAGTTTTGACTCCATTTTGCATTTTCTTTTCTCTGTGCATCTAACTCTACATGGCAATTACAACAGGGCGTATTCTTCTGTGGCCTGGCTCAAAAGGGCAGGGAGATGTTAATTAAGCATTCAGAAATCCACTGTCATCTGTTTAATGAGATGCAAAAATCCAGCATGGGCAATTCTGCCCATTCCATATGCACTGAAAAGCAAAATTAATTTTTAATTAATTGCTGTCAAAACATTGACAGTACTAGATAAAAGTTCCTCTCGATGGAAGTGCACTCCTTCCACAAACAAGCCTTTTCCATTGGACAATACAACATTTCCTGAAACAAGGAATTTGCACTGGACAGCGAGAAGTTGAGAGATGTGACACATGTGAGAAGGACCCCAGCAGCAAGTCATTGCACCTCACTTGTCTGAGCGACTGCTGTCTTGTTTATTAGCACATTCCTATTGTAAGCAGCATAACGCAGAGTGCCTACATCACACACTCATTTTATAAAAATGGGTATTTAGTATGTGGTTGCTAAAGTGAAGTCTAGCTGATCATTTATATTCATTATACCAATTATCAAGTGACATGACAGGCGAAATATTTACAACAGTTGAAATCATCTCCTGCCAACTTATCATTTTGGAATACAGAAAATTTCATCTCCGGATGGAAGTGATAATCTGATTTTATGTTCAGAAAAAAAATAGTAACTGCTTCTAAGAAATTTAAGTTTTTAGTTATCATTTCCATCCAGAAAAGGCTGTTTTACATTAAATTTTAGAAGGCTTCATAAAAGAGTAGCTCTGGGTTACTTCAAAGTTTAATCTTAATAGCTGAAGAGAATAAAGAAATTGGGGGATTTCTTTATCCCTCCTATTGATACTTTGTCCTTGGCCTCCACTCGCTTCCATTCCTTCTTCTCTCCAGACCTCATCTCAACCATGTTAGTGATGGTTATAAGCTTCTCAGTGTCAGAATCAGATGTTCACCTAAAACGCAGACCTGACGCAGGAAACCAAGCCCTGAGTCACAGTACACGCTGAAAAGAGCCACACAGGGTGTTGATCTGCACCGTTAGAGGCCAATGCGACAGGCCACGCTGCAGAGCGTATCAGACTCCAGTTTGCTCACCGTGTAACGCGGCCGGGTCCCACAGACGTGTCACCGAAATGAAGACCTACCAGCTCCACTTGCCAGCTGCCATCCGTGATCGAAATATACTCAAAGGCGACAAGAAATCCATTTTTCCCATTAGGTATCCAGTCAAAGTTAGTGATTTGCGGTTTTCCGTCCGCCCAGGCACGTCTTGCCCTATCAGGAGGGCTGAGGACACCCCCGTCGCGTTCACTCCCCTCCTTCCTCAGTCGGCAGCAGGAAGGCAGACCAGACTCCTGTCAAGCCCAGCAACATCTCACCACTCGTATCACGAAATATCCAGCCGGCCCCCCTTTGGCTGCGTGTGTCCCCATGCCACGGGCCGGACCCGCAGGGGACAAGGAGCACCTGTGCAGACACCGTTCCCTTCTTTTGGGCAGCTGCTCTTCTCCCACAATACGTACGCAAGAAGAGAAGTAGCCCAAATCAGAGCAAAGAAACGAAAATTCCCAGTCATCAGCACCTCTGTGAGGCAGGCCCAAACGCTGTGGAGGTTACTTGGGGATTTAGGGAGTTCCACAGGCGTTTCCACAATGCGCTCACCAACGCGACAAACAGCGCTACAGCTGCTGCTTCTGTCAAAACTACAGCTTTCCACTGTAAGAAGGGACAGGACATCTCAGCAAGGGACAGAACCAGAAGATTTATTTATACGGGCGCAGAGGATCACACGAGACCATCTGTAGAAGGAGGAGGCACCGTAAGAGCCACGTTCCCGGCCTGCAAAGGCCTTGTGTGCGTCTGCCACGCGTTCCCCCAAGCAGCTTGACCACTCACAGGAAAAGGTAACAAAACACCTTTAAGTAAAGGTAATAAAACAGCCCTGTTTGAAGAACTCTTTCAGACTCCTAAAATTTTGGCTGGACTCTAGGTTAAGCACAAATTTCTGCTATTTTTTTTCCCCCTCCTCTCCATTCTATATTACCGTCATCCAAGCGCAGTTCTAGTCAAAATTCTGGTACTTTCAAGAAAACAAGCAAATTTTGGCATACTTCCCCAAAGTTATGAACATAGGCGCTTGTATTCTTAAAACTCTACATATTGCTATTTAATAGATAATTAAGATATACCTTGTGCTCCTAAGCATATTCATGATAATGTAATAAATGACATTAAAACTTCATTTTTTAGACAGTTAGCACAAGAGAGTAAGTCGAGAAGGTAACATGAGGGAGCAGTATAGCAGGTAGAAAAGGAAAATAGGATGATTATCACAAGACCATTTCCTTATAGGCTCAAACAACCCATATATCAAGAACAGGCTTTTTCGAGGACATTGCCAGGAGTAGAAATAATAGTTCAAAATTAGGAAGAAAGGAAATGTCATGGAAAAAAACTTTATTGGTATATATTAGCTATAAAAGCAACTGTAAAAAAATAATGCAACTGCAAAAGTCAAGCCATTTAAAATGTAGCATCACAAATAAAACATACAACATAATTTTATGCCATACTCAGAAAAGTGGAAATTATAGCTAGAAACTTCAGATATCTGTAATTCATGTCAGCATTTTCTGCAAAAGAAAATAGTCTAAAGAGAAGGAAAAAAAAAATACTTCCTTATTCCACAAAGTAATAAATTTCACTCTCTTTCTCCTAAATATTCAAAGTTAGGAATGACACAAACGCAGAAACATTTCATGATACTCAAACTTTTACTGCTCAGGTAAAAAGAAAAAAAAAAAAGCGCATTTCAAGTATTCTACATATGTGACATCCTTTTGAAAATAAAATGACATTTTTGATTTGTATATAAGTAATAGGAAAGATTTGAACCAACAACAACAACAAGTTAGAAACAAGTTAGAGCATTTTTTTTTTAAACATTGACTATTCCTGGGCCATATGACAGAGAAAATAAGTGAGGACTGGATGCAAAACAGACTAGTTTATCCTATAAAGCTGTGCAAGCTTCCCTGCCTACATTACATGAAACGGCTTTAAAGCCCTGGTACTCTAAGCAGGAAAACTAGCAAATAAGGGAGGAGATGACAATTCCCAAACATCTACAAGCAATTGGAGATGTGTAAACATCCACCTTCTGGTTCACCAGAGGGTTATAACAAACATAAAATCCATCACTGAAAAAAAAAAAAAAATATATATATATATATAACTGCTATCGCTGAGAATCTTAGCTGAGCTAATACTGTTCTTTACATATGAAGTTCTATTTACACACATAAAATAAAAGTGATCAAGTATATCTTATTTGAATGGTTTCATCTCTACAACCAATATTATCACTTTAAATTGAGGGGATAAAATGATTTTTTTAAACAAGTAGCAAAAAATCTCAGTCTTTAGAAAGTACTCTGTTATTTTCAATATATCATTTTCTGTGAAGTAAGTACTCAGGAGCACAATAATAGCATCTTATTCTTGAACCAAGCAACTTTCTTGATTTTTAAATAGCTACAGTTTAGTACATATAATCTAAGAAAGACATGAAGAAAAAAAGTGATTCTCTATTCCCTCAACAACAATCATACCCAAGAGCTGAAAAGCACAGATTAGCATTAAAACACTCATCAATTACTATTGACTATTATAATATTTTGAACAAGCAATACTTTGAACAAATAGATGCAGGATTAACTGCAGCGTGGATGCCAACAGATACCTGAATTAAAGGAATCTGGGGTTACTGCTAATTTAACTGGTGTTATCATTTGCTCCCATCTTGCATATCACTCAGGATATACATGTACACACACCCCATTCCACTGTTATGGCCAGACTGTATAAAAGCAATTACAGTCAAGAGCAGCTCTGAAAGTGCCCAAAACGTTTATTTCTTTTTTTCCCCCCCTCCTCTCAAAGGCAAGAGTTTTGGTTCAGAAAGAAAACTGATAAGAAAGTGGGCTGGAATTCTGACAAACTGAAGTATTGTGTAATTATTGCCTTATTCCCGTGAAGTGCCGCAGAGTGTAAAGCAGCCACAAAGGCCTTGGAAACTTGATGTATTGCTATTTCCAATAAATGACAAGAGGATATTAAGCTGAACAGAGCTTCACGAGCAGATAGCCTCAGCTGTCACGCGTCCACATTAAGGCTGCAGGCGAGTGTTTGGCCTCCGAGTGAGGTTTGGCAAGAAGGAAGATTTCAGGGAATCAATTCCGTCTTCCTGGACCCAAAAGTGAGAATATTATCAACAGCCTTAACAGAATGACAGCACCGACTGCCCGTGCTTCGCTGAGAGAGATCAGAGAGGCAATAAGGGAAGGAAATAAAATTGCCAGGACAGATATCCATGAGGATGAGGCAAATACTACATTAGCACACAGAGGAGAGAGGGGAAAACAAGACACAAAACTTAGTGCTACGATGACTCTTCCATGGAGAGCTGGTTAGGGAAATCATTAGAAATACAACCCCAGGCTCAGTATTGAGGTGTGCAGCACCTTGTTCAAAATCTTGCTATTGAACAGCCACTCTAATAGTGGCTTTTAGTAATAGTAATATCATCACATTCAGCATCCCAATGGGAGCGACAAGAGCCACAAAATCCACCACAGTTCTGGGCAGCTTCCAAAGGGAAAATGACGTAGAAATGTGGGAGCCTATTAAAAAATAATAAAAAGTTGCTGAAAAAAGTTAGGCCCCTACAGACACCAGGGAAATGACTGAAAGACACTGTATCAAATATACAGTGCTAGTGCATATCACTTATTAAGAAAGATTGATTAAAAGTTATAAATAAGCTGGCATGGACAGCCAACAGGCTGAAGGAGCTTTCAGGAACAAGAAAAGAACAAAAGATCCTATTCATTGAAAAGCTCAGGTGATGTTCAAATTATGACAGAAAGAATCACTCACCATGGTAAATAAAATATATAAAATGAAGTAAATGACAGGAAGGAGTTTAGGGAGTAACTCCCAGCACATCCCAGCTCTCCCACTAACTGGCACCTTGGGAGACGTCAACAACTTCCATAAGATGCTGAATTCCTTTGGAAGATAATACTCATCACATGAAATGCTTTTTTGTAGTTAAGTCTTTTGTTCTACTGCACGTTGTAGCTCACAGAGTTAATTTAGCCCTGGCTAATTACTTCTTTAGCTCTATCATAATCTTAATGAAAGAACAAGGAAGGGTATCTACGCTCAACCACAAAATCAGGCCACAGAGAGCCCAGAAACATTTTGCTTCTACAAATGCTCAGGAAAAAAAAGTAGGTGAATTATTGACAAATTAACCTAGTTTGCCTTAAAAATAAGTCAACAGTAATGAGAAATGCAGCTTAAACTATTCTGATGGCTATCAGAATCTGTCATCTCAGCCTCACTTCTTTGCCACTCTTCATTTTCTACTAGTTTCCTACTCTAAAAATACATACACATGCATGTTTAAACATTTTCTTTTTCTATTTTATTGAGTTAATAAAGAGTTAAGACACATATCCGCATCTGGTGATTTTACTCTTCAAAGCATAGAGTTATCTGAGGAAACTAAAAACTCACAGTACCTGCTTTGCTGAAACATTTATTATGGAAACAAAAAGAGCACAGCTGGCAAAAACACAGGTTCAAAAATCTAATGAAAAAATATGGAATGTTCTAAAAACACATTCTTGCAGAAATTAAAAAAAAAAAAATGTCCAGATGCCATAGAAAAAAGGATTTTTTTAAGACAAAAACTAACATAAAATATCTTACACCTATGTTCTCCTCCCCAGACTATTCCTGTTGATAAATAATGCTTGCAGTGAGAACACCCTTGTCTGTCTCCTCTGGTTAGTAGCTGTCTGACAGTTTTTCACACCCTTTTATCCCCGTTGTAAGAAATCTGGTACAATCTGACATCTAAAAGACAGATTAGTGAGCTATCTTCCCCCTCCAAGCACACGGGTACCTACGTACACCGAGTTAACGGTGCCCTGTCATTGAGCGTCCTGCACCGAGTTGCCTTGTAATCAACTGGCTTGGTCACGCTTTAATTTTTTATACAGTTACACTTCTCTAACTTCCACTTTTAAATAAAAATAACAGTGTTGACCCATTAAGGGCCTTCTAAATAACACCGTAAGCACACAGTGCTCATGGTAATGCATGGTGAACAGTTCTCTACTTTTTCTTGGTGTCTTTTTTAACACCTAGATTTCCTCTCTCCTATCAGGACCAAGCAGTATGTTAGCAAGGATAATATCTAAATAAGCTTAGACACACCTGCCACATCTGACCATGAAAAGCGCATCCTCCCTCTCCAAATCTGCACATTATTCATTTAAATTACAAATCTTAAGAAAAACCTCATTGTCTACACTGTGGACTATTCCTGAACAACATCCTGACCACCCATAACCTTGGAATTCCAGTACAGAAGTTAATAAAACACACAAAACTGAAGGCAAGTGCTGCTTGTTGGCAAGAAGTTTTGTTGGAAAAAAAAATCTTTGCTGAAAAAAAGGAAGAAATAAAATGATAAAAGCAACAAAGGAGCTCATCTCTCCAGTATGAGGAATACTGGCACTCAAACCAGAAAAGGAAGAAAGAAAAGCATAAAAGCAACAAAGCAGCTCATCTCTCCGGTATGAGGAATACTGGCACTCAAACCAGAGTAAACGGCACGTTAAAGGAAAAGTCACAGAACCGACACCATTGCCCCCTTCTATGGACATGAGGGGACACAGGCCATGCTCTGTGCCCTCCTCCCTGCCCACAGAAGCTTCATGGGGATCTTTGTGGCTCCACTGGATCAACTTCTCCAGGCCCGACTCCATAGAAATACATGATTCTCAAGGAAGACTTAGAGGGTGACTTTTCTTAGTAAAAGGCTAGAATTATTTTTAAACTTCTAAAGGGCTGTTTCGTTACCAACCCCTACACGCCATCTCCCAAATTAACACACAAAATGTGTTTCCAGGTGCATTCATTTTCTTTGGCTCTAAAGACTGCCAGAGTTGAAAGACTCGTTAGAAGTCTCATATCTTATATTCACCACATACTTCATCTACCTTGGCTTTTGATCACCTTTACAGAGCCAAGTACCAGAGATGAGGAGCACAATGTGGAAGGTAATTGTAACAGCTCTTCCTTCCAGCCTGGTGTGCTCCTAGCAGATTTTACATGATGAACTGCTTGTACATATCCCCTTTCTTAAAGGATTGGTGTTGTAGACATTAGTTTAGGGGAGTAGGAGCGACCTGCTATGTTTGAGCATATCGACACATCGCCAGTAGCCACCTTCCTCCTGCCCTTTGAACCTCTTGATCCCTGCACAACCAGGGACCTTAGGATAAGAAGGCAACTCAGCACATCCTACAGTTAAAAAAACTCCAGAGCTCAGAACCAAAAAGTGGATCACAGCAACTAGAGCAGATGAACGGGTTTGGGGCCTTAGCCTCTCTCCTGACCTGCAGGGCTCTGTGGTGCACTGAGGCCAGGCTGGAAGGGACCTGGGCCTGGCTGCGGCCTAGGGACGGTCCAGCAAGGCCCTCCCGTTGGTTCCGTCACTCATCGACGTATCTCACAGGATGTACTCACAGGAGGAGAGCTGAGAGCCAGGGCACAACGTGAGCCGGGGTAACAGCGAGACGCAAACCTTGCAGAGCGACACGGGGGATACCTGCTGCAGGAGGAGGACCCCAAAAACCTGGTCCTTCACAGTAAAAACCGGCACATCCCTTCCGTTTTCATGCCATGCTTTTCATAGGAGAAAGCAGGGAAGAGGGACAAGCCCTGCACATATCGGTCATTTGCTTTCTCACAAGGTACCTCAGGGCTTTAAGCAGAAATGATCTAATTAGTGTAATCGAACAGCTACGGCACCACTCAGTTCCCATGCTGAGCACTGAGGGGTAACAAGGAACAGCAACAAGGGCCTGTTGGTCTGTGCTGGGTCCCAACAGCTCCCTCACAGAACCGTACCCTCCAGTAGAGCGTTTCTTTGCAACTGAAGGTCAAGAAACACAGTTACTATTTTACTACACGGATTTAGATATGTATTTAAATACAAGAATGTATTTAAATACAAGAACATATTTAACATACGTTCTTGCAGCACCAGAGGCAGAAACAATGACACAGCATCATAATGAACTGTCTCTCTTTGCTTAAATTGACTATTAAACAAGTATGAAACAAGTTGGTTGATGCACTTGTAGCATCCTGGGGCGGGGGGAAGGAAAAAAAAAAAAAAGAAAAAGGTGAAAGCAGAAGCTGACAAGATTTACATCTCCTAACAGTATTCAGTAAGAAAACCTACCAGCTAATGAAAACCTTTTCAGGAAAGAAGCGAAATAAGACATGATTAAAATGCAAAAAGAGTCATTTTAAATTCCAATTAGTAGGTGTCTGTCAAAATACGCTTCATCCAATTACCTGCACGTGCCCCAAGGCTCCATCTTTTCGTTGCCTGCTGTGGCACTGCAAGGAATGACACTGACTAGCAAAGCCAATAACGTGTCCTATAGGGAAGCTCGTTTTGCAGGGGGGAAGGATTATTCGGAGAGGAGCTTCTACACACAGGCCATTCGTGGGCTCAGGAAGGTCACAGAATCATGGAAGGGTTGAGGTTGGAAGGGACCTCTAGGGATCATCCAATGCAACCAGCAGGGACACCCAGAGCAGGGGTCAACGCGCCGCTGCTGGCACCAATCCGGGCAGGAAGGGCCCTTCTTCCACCACAACCGCGAGCTCAAGGACGTGCAACAGAAAGAACTTTCCTGGATCAAATACAATCACATATTGCCCACCTAATTGTCCTGCTCTGAAGACACAGATAGGAGAAAGGGCCACCCTCTGAAATGGGGTCAAGGATGAAATGGGATTGGCAAGATGAAGTGCTTTACAGATAACAACTTATTTCCTTCGGTTTTCGTGGACAAATCCATTTCACTCAGTTTTAAAATCAAAGCCTGAGGACAAGATCCTTAACTATAATCACAACTGCTGGATTGCTCAACACCTGAAAGGGTTAGCACTGCTGAGCGGAGGAGAACATTAGAACATGGGGCTGATGTAAGGATCGATGACCAGGACTGGAGAAAATGGGCACACTGTTTCTGAAATGGTATTTTCAACATACGGATTAATTTCATCTGTTGTCTTTCCCTGTATTTTAGGTTAACTCAGCTGCTCAGCTGCTTTTAGGTTAACTCAGCTTAACTCAGCAGCTCAGTGAGTTGCTTCCTCTACCCTGGAATCCTTTGCTGAATATAGGTAACTTCCATTTTTAGAGGCACCCCAAGGACAGTGGAGACAAACCTCTACCCTCACTTGATGGAATATTCAGTAGGACAACTTGCCTAGCTTGCCTGAAGAGCAGGTTCAACTCCATCCTAACCTCGGGATTACATCTGTATCATTTGCATCCTTGCAGACTGTTTTGGCCAAGAGGTTTATGAAGAAGTGCTGATAAGAACAAAACAAAAATCAACACTCTCCCACAGGTGGGACAGGAGTCAAGGGGTTTATGAAGAAGTGCTGATAAGAACTAAAACAAAACAAAAAACCAACACTCTCCCACAGGTGGGACAGGAGACAAGACAGCTAGAAAAGCTTAACCAGAAATCAGCAGGGCAGGGTATTGATGAGACCAACGATGGGACACTGAGCTGAGCAGCAGCCAGGAGCAAAGCGAGTCCCGAGCGCGCCAACAACTACAACCTCGCTGCACCATTCCCTCAGGGAATGTATTTTTTAATCCGTTACACTGGAAGACACTACTAAAGCACTGGTTATTACATCTTCTGATGTGGGAAAAATGCCTAGAGCAGGGGAGAGGAAAAAAAGAAAAAAAAAAAAAAAGCAGTGAAAAGGATAAATTATTTGCATTATAAAAAGACGGAGGATCTGAAAAAAACAATCTGTACGGATTTAATTAATTGGAAAGCTAAGACAAAAAAAAAAGGGACTGGCAAAGAAAATCTGAGTTTCCTTTCATTAGAGTAAGAGATTAGGTTAATTACTGATGAGGAAAACAGCTCCAACTTTTATGACTCAAAGGCTTCATTGCAGCCCAAAGCGGGCGCTCCGGCGCACCGTGCCGCTCACCTCTGCTGCTGCAAAATTAACTGTAGTGATGTGATTAAGGCTCTTGCTCCTCGTGGCCATTTGGTTAACAGCTGGGCTGGAACAGCGTTTAGGGTAGGAACACAACAGAATGAAGCATTTTGCAGAGAATAAACATTCTTAAAGGCAGACAGAGATTAGTGCTGTTAACGGAGAGGCAAGCTGAAAACCACACAGAAACATTTGTGGATCAGTTACAAATACATTCTAAAAATTCTTGATGATCCTACTCATGAAAGCCAGACTCCTGCATCTCTCCTTCAGAGTCTGGAGGAAAAAATAAAAACAACACATACGAGTAATATTATCATTTTAGTGCTCCAAAGCAGTTTTCAAGGAGCAAGTCAAAACATTAGTCTACAATCTGTTGCATAATAAGTAGTGATAAATTACACGCATTACCATAAATCCATAATCCCATTGCAATTGTATTTTACAATGGAGTCCAATTTTCTCTAAATTGATACGCTGGGCTGACTAAATTGAAGTTTAAATCAGATGACAGATGAGTTCTGATACACACGCACTGGAAGGGAAAGTATGCCACCCACAAGCAGCCTTGGTGTTCGAAACATAACAAACAGCTTGTCAATATGAATCAAGCTACATTCTCCAAAAAAATCAGGGAATGCGATGAGGGATGCGAATGTGCTGGCATCGCCAGGATTGCCACCTTGCTGAAACAGCAGCCAGGGATAGTTCCATGACGCAGAAAGTATCAGAAAGATTAGCAAAAGAAGTCACAATTCAGGAATTTTGGTGCAATTTGAACAACCTGCTGCTCTCCTAGCACTCCTTCTCGTGGTAGCGATACCTTTGCTCCCCATTCTCCCTCCCTCCTCCCAAAACCCATCCCCCTGTCACAAAGCTCCCTGCAAGCCACCAACCGCGCCAGCTCTGACCCATTTGAGAGCGACACTGTCTTAATTAAGGACAACCCCCAGGAAGTAACGACTCCATGCTAATTGCCTTGGTTTTTAGAATTACCTTTTGAACAGTGATGTAGCCCGGCTCCTCTGCCGCGCTGACTGCAGGGGAGCTGCCCAGCTCCCTCCCGGCTCCAGCCTTTCCCTCGCAGGGAAAAGGCTGGGAAAAATTTCTCCAGGTGAGAAGTACCTGGCCGGGGGGAAGGTGTGGAGAAGATGCAGCCAGGCCCTTGCTGAAGGGCCCAGGGAGAGGACAGAGGCAACGGGCACAAAGTGACATGAAGAAGAGTTCCATACACATGTAAGGGAAGAGGGATTTGGGATTTTGAGTTCTACTGTGAGAATGGTCGGACAGAGCAGGTTGCCCAGAGAGGTTATGACACCTTCCCCATAGGAGACACTCAAAACTGTCCGGAGAGGGACCTGGGCTACGCGCTCGAGGTGGCCCTGCTTGAGCACGGTGACCATCTCCAGAGGCCCCTTCCAACCCTACCCATTCTGTGACCACTTCATAAAATCAGCAAATAGCAGGCTAAAACAAAACTAAACAAAACAAAAAAACTCACCACTAAAAGAATTACGTCATTTCATACATCACATAACCAAATCCCGTGGAACTTACCCTCATGGGAGGGCACAAAGGCCAAATCTAGAAAGAGTTCAAGAAGTGATTAATCATTTGCAAAGGATAAACATTTATTAGGCACGAACACTTGGATACCCACCCCACAAGCTGTATATCAAGCTGTTGCTAAAATTTTTACTGTGAAACTGAAATCTCATGCCTTAACAATGCTCTACATGCAGGTTAATCATTGCAGAACACAGTCACATTCACTGTTTTAAATATATTTCTTGTCGGGTATTTAATGTTATATGTGAGCGTGTTTGTGTGTGCATGCAGGCCTATTTGAATCAAGCTGGAATGCTTAGCTTAAAACAAATAACCAGATTATATTTTTGGAGCTTTCTAGTATTTCTGAAGTATTCACAGCTCTGAGGGCCTTCGAAGTGCCCTTCTACACTAAGGCTCAGCAGCTCCAAGGGTTATTTTAGCCCTTTGCTGGAGCCCCGTTTCGCTCAGTGCCATCCAGGAGCTGCTCAGAAGCACCAACCGTGGCCAGAAACTCTCCTTCATGGCCCCACTGTGAGGCTCCATAGGCCCCTTCTCCCGGGATTCGATGATAAATGTATATTTGATGATCCTCTTCCATCGGTCAGCTTGGTATCATAAATAATAACTGTAATAAATATAAATAACGAAGCCAACATCATCGAGACATACTCTCTGGCAACAGAAATTTAGTGCCATTTTCTCTTCTTTTAGTGTTTTTGGAGATCATCTCCCCTAAACCTATGTGCTAAAAATATCAGATATTCCCATTTCGTGTACTGAAATATCAGAATGATAAATTTTAACACTCATTACTTAGTTATGCTAAACACTTGTGCCTCCAGCCTTTTTAAACATAAATCGCTCCCTAATTCTTACAGCACCTCTACAGAATTCCTAATCAGCACTACTGCACGAGGCTAAACCACTGCTGCCTATTTCTATTAAGTCACGTGAATTGAATAAAGTTACTACTGAAAGTGCAAATCCACTTTAGACTGGTAACTAACCTCGCCTCTAACCTTTTGGGAGCTGCTATTTCACAGGTTGAAGGCGTTTCTCTGATCAAGAATCCTTCAGACATTCTACCCACCCCGCCAACATTGCGATCCCAGAGCCATGGGATGTTGTATTTCAAACTGAAATTCAGAAGCTCTTTAAGGAATCAGGAAAAAAAAAGTGCTGACAAAGTAGTAAAAACAGGTTGATTATCAGTAATGAGGCGCGTGCGATGTCTTCTTTCTTCTCCTTGATAAGGATTTAAAATCCATTTGTACTTCTTGGTACGCAAAGACTGAGAAAACACCACAATTTTACCATGAAAAAACAGCTGCTCTGACTAATTTTTAAAGCATCTCTATGAACTATCTGTTAATGTAGACTCTCCTATTTCAGAGCCATAGGCAGAGCTGTAGGAAATGAAGTTAAGCAACATTTGAAGGCAGCTACTGCAGATGCTAAAACAGATATTCTCCTGAACAGAGTTTTTGATTCATCCTTTCTGTCTTCCCAGTCTCCAGCCTAACAACTTGTCAAAACTTTATATTGACTCTGCACGGATGAGAAGCCTCCATCCCGACAACTAGATAAAATACTTGACATTTAAAGCTACCCTGCAAAAATTCATCTTTCACTACCTACCCTCTCCCCTGTGTTTCTTCTCCAGTTCAGCCCTTTTCTCAAATATCAAGTTTTGTGCTCTTACACATCGAAACTGCACTTGATGCAATTAATCAGCTATGTGATACATGAGGGCCTCGGAGCAATCTGTCACACCATTATGCACATCTAGAAATGAAGACACACAAGGAGCCACCATCCCCGAGTTTGCCATAATAGTATTTCAACGAGACCATGTTTTTTTTTTCTCCTAGTATTCCAGAAAGGCTTTGAAAATTATTCTCCAAACACACTTACTGAACATGCCTTAAATAACCAACACACAACTGAAACTGTCTTTAAAACTCAGGCCACTTCATCATTTAGGTATCTAGCATCTTCATAGAAGAGACTCATTTCTTGTGCGTTATCTTTGTTCACTCTTGTTTCTTCCTCTGCACATACTCTTCCAGTAAACCCTATCAATTCTTCCTTAGTTTCTGAGTATTCTCCTAAACCATCAATATTTAGAAAGTTTCAAAAATAAGTATTGATCTACCCATTGCCTTGCAAGCTATTCACAGAACCCAGAGCTATTTTACAAAGCCCTGAAGGCGCCTGGTCTCAACACTTCAAATAAAGTTTTAGAAATCCATTGCTAAGAACTTTTCATCTGACAGATATCAGGTCCTCGACACAACTGCAACAAGTAACCAGAAAAGTCACCGCAGTCATTTCCACACCAGAAAGGCTCCTCAGCTGCAGTTTTGACTGGTCGTACTGGGAAAATTTCTTTTCTGTCAGACACTGGTAAGTACTGCAGCTTTTTAGTAGTAAAGGATATTGTGAATTAAAAGAATATGCTCTTTTCTCCCTCTCTCTTTCTGCAGCCTTAGCTAATCAGACATATAGGCTTAAATTCTCCCACAACCCTAGGCAAACACTTTTATATTAAGCATACTGCCAGTACAGTCTTCCTTTGGTAGATTAGATCAAAGAGCAAGAATACTTTACTTCATCTCCTCAGTTTGCTCTACCCACAGAACAGTTTTAACAACCCTGTCTAAACTCTAGGGGAATCAGGAAATTACCCTTTGGCAGAAAGCACTGCCTACTCCATCCTCAAGGATAAGCCTCCTTTCCATAGTGAAGGAATCAAAGTGATTAGTGAGGGTCTTTTGATTAACTGTGACCAAGATTCAGGACACGTGTCTCTAGGAACAATATCCTGCAGGACTCTCTCCATATTAATGTGACACTTTTAGACTCTGAAGCATGATGTCCAGGCCAGCTGAAACAGACACACGTTATATCAAATATTTGGCAAGCATTATGCATGTATATATATATATATATGTATAACTTGCTATTAGTATCAGTAATTCTCCTGCACTCCCAGTTCTCTCCAGCACATTAGGGTCTGTATCTCTGCAGATTCAAACACGGATAGGGAAGCTGAAAGGGGGAGCAGGAGGAGGGAGAAGAAAGAACAAGGCAAAAAAAACTTGAAATTTTTATGCAATTAACACATCAATTTGTTGCAGCTCAAAAAAAAAAAAAAAAAAAGAGAGAAGACTTTGGCCTCTTCCTTGGACAATACATAGAAGATCTCTGTAACTGAAGCATTTTTGATCAGGGTACAGAAACTCCAGGGCAGATGGTATAGAACTGGAGCACTGTATTCCTGATCCTGTTCCTTCCAGGCAGACTTAGAGACATGGCATTTTGTTTCCGTAGGGTAAATAGCACATTCTATTTTCTGGAAAGCTTTACAGAAACAGGTGTGCAAAAGAAGCATTCACAGAGCCTGGCACAAAGGCAAACTTCTCCTTTTTTCCATTTTAATGCAGCTTTTTAAGACATTGTCAGCTCCTGGAGAGAGCAGCATTAAGAGAGGGCCGGCTAGGGACTCATTTGACTCTTCCCTTATCACCACTGTCAAATTGTGAACAGCTGAGAGGAACATTAAAGATCACCTTGCAATATTTGTGGAAATAAAGGAGCAAAATAAACTCGATGAGTAACTTAGAAAAGAACCTTTTGGCAAGGAAAGATCTCATTAGTTACAAAATGGAAAGACTTTGGCTAAATTATTTTTCTCTTGTTCACTTTACAAGTATATATCCCAGACTAGTATTTACAATGTCTTTTAACCAAGAATGATGCCAAAAACAGTTAGTTGTGTAAGAGATACCTGTATTGCAATACTGAAAAATACAATTCACTCATACAGCCAAATACAGATATCAACTAGCAAAAATCTCCTGCCAAGCATACAGTTAGCAGGCCAGAAAAAAAAAATAATTATATATTAAAAAGTATATTGTACGTATTATTAAAATTATAAAATCAATATATGAAAAAATATATTATTTAATATTTCTTTCTAATGGCAGATGTGAGGGATAGGAATCCTATATCTTTGCCTTAGAATTCCTTGTCATCCAAGGAACAACTGCCTTATAGCCCCTAGGCTGCAAGGGATAGAAGAGCTGCTGCGCATCCCCAGAAAAGAACGAGGAAGGATTTTGCTAATGGGAAGGACTGGGACTTCACAACTGGCCAAAAAGAAATATTTACAGCGTGTCAGTAGCAAATGGCCTAAAAACACTCGGAATCTCTTCAGGTGTTCAGGATCAGAGCCCATTTTCTACACGGGTAAGAGCAGAGCGGTTGCAGTTGGTTAATACTCACCCCGAGTATAAGTGAGCATCAGCCTTTTTACCATGCCAAAGACAAAGAGCTTCCTTCAAAGTCTCCTTTCTCCCCTCTGGCAGAGTCATTATGGTTACATGGGCAGGAATTTTATTCTCAAGACTGTGGTAACCTCCATCTTGACAAAGTTTCCTGGTTCTCCCATCAAACTCCCACTACCAGAGAACTGCAGTGAGTTACAACACCGGAAAATCCACAGGATGCCAAAAACAAAACTGCTGAAAATGACCAATACTGCAGCCTAAGGCATATGACATTACGTGTATGCACGGGTAGACCAATATTGAAAAGAAATCTCTCCGAATGCCAGAAGTGCTGCAGAGAAGGCTTAGCCATGTGCTTGACAGGTCTGTGCACCAAAATTATAATATTCACAGCAAATTACAAGTGCTCAGAAAACCAGGGCGTGCAGAGGGAGTCATTACACCGTTTCTCAATAGGCAAGGACAAACAAGAGGAGTTTTCTTTGCAGAAAATCCCTCCAATGTGTTAACGAAGAAATGAATCTCCACAAAGAAGAAACAGTTTGGTAGATCTAGCCAGCAAAAGGCTATGATTTAAAATTAAGCTAGCTAACATAAAGAAAAAAAATACATACAGACTTAATTCTGAGGGACAAACGCAGAAGAAAATGAAAATAAATCTAAAACTGTTAGTGGGAAGTAGATAAATTGTCAGGGAAAGGGGTTAGCAGTGTGGAGAAACAAGCCAGGCCTGTGTTGCTTTACCAACTGCAGAGCGCAGACAGCGAAGACAGGAAGGAAGGGAAAAATAACGTGGAAAACCTTTCACTGCTGAAAACCCAGAAGGAAAAGAAACAATAATAAAAGCAAGGCCTGGTGGAATAGGCTAGGGAAGGAGTGAGGGCCAACTAGACCTGACAGGCTTGTAGGGAGAGAGACAGGGCAGGGGCAGAGGTCAGATTTTGATATATATATAGGAAGGACGCAAAGAGGATATAGGAAAACAAGACACCTGTGACAGGCTGCTGGAAATTCAAGTTTAGTTCATGCTGCAAAAGTTTGTAGGAGGGTTTGGAGCCCAAATGAAGCAGAATCCCCAGGGGTGCACAGAGGGGCCCCGGTCCTACCCGGCTCCTCCTAAATGGGTTTCCCAGCACAGACACGCACCGATATCTACCCTCTATTCTCAACAGCATTTGCAACACAAACCAAAACCAGTGTTCCATTCCCACTGTTTTTCTCTATATTAAAAGGCCAAAATAATCACGGTTATCATTCCACACCTGCAATTTCATCTCTAACAATAATGTGGAGCCTCAAACAAACCTTTTCCAGGGCCACAGGCTAAGGCACACCACAAAAAATAACAATAATAGTAAAAAAAGGTGAAAAACTGTCTAAATTTGTGTCAGGCTGAAGTCTGTTAAGTTCATTTTTAAAAGGTGATCCAAACTGTATCTCTGATTGCCTGGTGGTTTTGAGCGCCCCAGCATGAGACCTTTTAAAAGAAAGCGATCTGATTTGCAGAAATATTGCTCTGGGCACAGCCTGCACGTTCCTTCCAAAACGCTAAGCATTACAGCACATGCAGCTTGCTTTATGGTCTCCAGGCCTTCCTAAAAGCAAGCGGGTGTCTGGGTCAGCACATCAGAGAGTATGTGCAGGAAAAAAGGTATAAAAATGATATAGAAGATAAAAAAAAAATGAGAATGTCTGAAATTCCAACCATTGTATTCATTCTGCTTTCAGGAACTCCTGAACTGTTTGGCCACGTTATCCAGGTATAGATTCTACCTGTTCAAGTCTAGGTATTTTACAACTGCTGGAGGCATTTCTGTAAGTTGGGCAAAATGAATAAAATAAGAGCACCAGACATAAATGCAGGAAACATGATTTGTTATCCATGCAGCCGTTTTTCCCAGTGTACTATCCTGGTACTGCCCGTTTCCAAATCCCTTTATTTCCCCAACAATTACTAATATTGGGTCTCCTCCCCACGCACTGACTCTGGTGATGCCTCCAAGGGGTCTAACTGGCTGCAGAAACAGGCTGGCAAACCCCACAAAATTCAACAAGGACAAAAACAAAGCCCTGCTACAGGAGCACAGCCCCACGTAGGGCTATCTCACTGCTAGCTTCAAATATTTAATAAGTGGTTGCAAAGGGAGCAGGGTCAGACCTGTCAGCAATGAACAGCAAAAAGAGGAGAGGCAATGGACAAGCTGCAACACTGAAAATTCAGATGAGGTATAAGGAAAGAAAACCCTTTGGAATAAAGGCCATCCAAAGCAGAGCAGGTTGCCCTGATAAGGCCTGGAAAACATTTGTAGGGAATCCCTTGAAAAGACTCAGGATGCTAATGGACAAGGCCCGGAGCAACTCGTGCACCTTCAGAACAGGTCCTGCTCTTACACTTCTGAAGGTCCCACGGAACCCAAGTTATTGTGTAATTCTGTATTTCTTTATATATATTTCTCAACAAATTTCTGAGGCTTCCCATTTTCAGGAAAAGCACCTCATTCTGTGGGAAACAAGTTATTCACTACACAGATTTGGACTGTCCCAAACTTCCCCCTTTTTCCTTTTCTTTTGAACGTGTGAAGTATGACAAATTCTACTGGCCAATATCCCAGGAGGGCTACGGATCAACTATCACAAGCCAAAAATCTATGCATTTACCATCCTACCCCTTCCATCAACATTCCCTGAAAAGCGAAAGATGGAACAACCTCCAAGGAAGCTGGAGAGAATGATCAGCTGACACACCATACTTGAAGTTTCTGTGTGGGCTTGTGTGAATTCTGACATATTTTAAAAACTTAGAGCATTTTTACTGCTGTGGGTGTTCACAGATGATGAGCTGAGCAACTGTTGTAATATGACAGCCAAACAAATGAAAGTTGCCAGATGCACTGGATTTCTCCTCCTCCAAAGGAGAGGAAGGGGAAAAAAAACACGATGTCAAAGGAGAATGACTGAAGAATAAACCAAGAAAACTGATTGATGAATAAACCAAAAAGGCACAGCTGGTGGCTTAGGCTTGGGGTTTGTTAGGGCTTTGAGCTGGGAGGCAGAAGTGCCTGGTGCTTCTTACACTGGGTTCAGATGAAGCCCTCGAGCAGCAGCTTGGCGCTTTTCTGCTGGCTTTATTTGAAATTATTCCTGTTTCTGCTGCTCCCACTCCTCCTGTACGAGAGTGCCCAAGAGCACGGTGAGTCTTGTCTGCTCCATGCGGCGGGACGAGACGAAAGTGAGAGTAGGTTACATTCCTAATTAAGGAATCTCAAGTAAGTAAAGGCCACCTTAGGAATTTCAATGTTTAAAGAGCAATATAACACAAGAAAAGAAAATTAAAGCTCTCTAAACACTACAGTGCCATCAATCTACAGCATTTTCTGCTTTAGCATTTTCAAAAGGTTAATTTGAGATTATACGTTGCTCTAGATTAAACTGTCAGACTGATGCAACTGATAACAGTTGATTTAGACTCCAACACAACCCTGGCGAGCAGAACTTTTAATAAGCTCCGGAGGCTGCATTTCCTGAGAGACCAGGGAAGGAGATTCACCTTCCTCTGGATCAGACACTCCATCACCACAACTTGGAACAGATTCCCCACATGAAACACTTCGCTGGGACAAGTACACCACTCCTAAACAGAAGTTTTGTTTCTACAGTGCGAAGTTTCCAATTAATTTTATGCCAAAACAGGCACAAAAATCGCTTTGCCTAAATGATGAAACCTGAAGACACTTTGGGGAAGAATTAGCAGAGAATAGATCTTTTTACTGGCGCCTTTGCAAATAGCTGCGGTAAACTCAGAATGGAGGCTCCAGAACTAGTTGCAGTTGCACTGAGGAACAGCCAAGACCATCATCTCTCCAGAAACATTCAACCTGCCTCTCTGTAAATAACTTTCACGCAACCAGAAAAACGAACAGAATTATAATTCTTCATTGGACTCATAATAAAACAGTCATGACATTCTGTTTCGGAGCTCTGCATTTCAGCACCCTGCATAACTTAGCCTATATCTTCTACGAAGAGCAAGTCACATAAAAATAACCCTTTGAAATTATTCCTCCTGAAATATAGAGAATATGATGTGTTCCTAATACAGGAGGAAGCCAGTCCATAGGTGTCACCCTGTGGATAACACTGCCCTCCCCTGCTCAGCTGCTTTTATTTTCTGTTCTTGATCAAGGCTTTGAGCTGCAGCAGGGCACAAAACGAGGGGACAACTTTCTGTTCTTGACCAAGGCTTTGAGCTACCGTTGGCAGCAGGGCACAAAACGAGGGGACAACAATAACGGGGAAAAATCCGCAGATACTCCCCATCTCTGGTGCTAAAAACAAAACATCCTGAGACCATCTGTTTCTCTTTAGGTATAAGAGCTTCTAAAACGGACTAGGATATTAAATAGTCATCATGCAGAAAAGCTTCCTGTTGCTAAGAAACAGGCAGGAAAATCACGGTCAGCCCTTACTGAATTGATCCAGGATGATCAAAATTATTTGATTGATTTGATATATTACATAAGGAATCAAACATACCGTTTGTATAGACTGCACTGTTCCCAGGAGTGTTATATTTACATAGAGACTACGGACAGAAGTATAACTATATGCTTGCTTAGAAGTGATAGAAATGCCATTGCTTCTGTTGGGCAAATCAACAGGAAATACTGTACTTTGAGAAATTCTTCTCAAGGAAAAAAAAATAGAGGTAAATTTTACATGGCCTTTCATTTCTGACACTTAAAATGGTAATTAAACAAGACTGAAAGCTCTCGTCTATAAGATATATTAAGAAAATGCACACAGATGTCAAGCTGCATGTAAAATGTTGCCCTGATCTAGTTAAACGATTTATAAAAGCAACCTTAGGAAAAGAAAGCAGTTTCTGAGCATGATCCAATAGCAGCAGCACGCAACGTATGGAAAACTTATGGAAACTCTGCTGTGAGAGCCCTGAGGCATCCGTCTGCATTGTGGAAATGATGCTCCTGGGCACGGCATGAGCCACATCTCTCATGCTCTCCTCAGTCCTGCATCCAGAGCAGGAACCTTCAAGCCGCTTCTCGCCCTTTCAGATACGAAGAGCACACGACTTGGACGGCTCTTTCCTGCACTCCAGGCCTTGGGCTAAGCTCGTATCCACAGCTCACACCTTACCAGGCGGCGTGCCCAGTGCACACTGTTAGATTTAGACCTCTGGGCTACTGCTGGAATGCCCCAAATTAGGCATTACTCTTGGGAAGATGATCACACGGATGCAGCACAGCTCCCTGGTGCGTCCAGCTTCGTGCTGACATACAGAACTGCCCATTAACCACACAACCTTCCCTGTTCTGCCTCATCTTTTGCCTTCCCCACCGACCTGGCCTCTGCTTATTCTTTGGATTCAGGGGCCTGGTGTCACACAGCACTTCTGAAGACTGTAAAGTCGTTCTAGCCCGTTTGCTCCTGACTCTTCATAACCCCAGCCATAGCTTTGATTTCAACCCCAGCTTCACAGCTACGCAAGCCTCAGGGGGTGATGATGCTGCACAAACATCATGTGTTCACCTACCTTCTCCAGAAACATCTCACAGCCCTGTGCCACTCACGCTCCGTCCTGCATTTCAGCCTCCCACGCTGAGCTTTTGTGGGGTTAATCCTCATTTACCAGACCTAGATAAATTGCCCATAAATCCTCTTCTGTAGCTAGAACAGCAGCTCCTGAGCAGGCCCAGATATTGCAGAACTGCTTTTCTAGCCCTCTTCTGTTTCATCTTCCCAGCGCGAGCTCTGGAGGTGCGAAAGGATGACTAACACGCTAAATCGGGAAATTTCATTTCCCGCAGGAAAAACAGCCCTGCAAGAGAAGTGGAAGCTGGGCATGAGCACGGACTATCACACAGCGCAGATTAAGCATTACTGTGTATGACCAGAACAACAGCTAAGCTTAAAAACTGATTGGGAAAGAGCACGGCGGGGAACAAATAATAACAACGGTTGTAAATAACCTGTAATGGGAGCCAGGAGAGTCCACGATCTCGCTGCTTATATTAAACCAGGCAACTTAAGGGGTGGTAGGTGCAAGATGCAGAATGAAGATCTGCATTTGCTGAGGAGGAGCCTGGGTGAAACGAGGGAGGTTTGTGCTACTTGAAGCGTCGTCAGCATCGTGGTTCATAAACTGGTGTTATTCTGCCTAAACTGAAGAAATTCAAGCTTCATGCACTCAACTTAGGGGACAGCTGCAAAACAGAAATAAAAACGAATACCAGACTTCTTCCTTTTCCCCTTTGCTTTGCACAGCTCCTACTTTTGGCTGATAGTTTTTTTTTAAATAAACAGAGCTTTTTTGGGGGCACTATTAGATCAGCACCTTTGGTGCTGGGTGCCAGGAGGCTGTAGCCTCACCAGGGCAGATGTATACAAGCTCAAGTTGGAATATACGTACCATACACACGGCACATTTTGGGATGTATGACGTGTATTTAAAAGGAGTATGCAATGAAGGACTGCGGCCATCAGGAAAAATAATAATAATAAACAATAGAGGAGGTGATGGCAATTCTGAGCACTAAGTGATATAGCTTGGGAGTCCAAAAGGGCTCCTACTACGAGTGAAGCCACTTACAATAATAGTGCTACCATGGACATATTTATGATAACACAAAGTACATCATCACCAAGGAGTGGAACTTGATAAAAAGTGAAATTCCTGCTTAGGAAAGTAGCAATTTATAAAACTGGGGGAGGATCACTGTTCCTTAAGAGAACATAAGTATTGAATTATAGATTATGTATCATCTTCTCATCAGGTTTAAAGATATGAATGTGAAATATGTTGGTAAGGGAAACTGAAGGCCGTTCCCATCCGGTCAGCAGTTTAATTTCAGCATGAAACGAGGGACCCTTTGGAAAGCCTGGGGAAGTTTAACAATCCTATGCGGGTGATCACGAAGGGGAAGACGATGTTCCTCTACCAAACCCCCAGGGAAAACTCACGGCTCGCACCACGCGGCCGGTCTTAAAAATAATTCAGAATAATTACTTAATAATAATTAATTCAATACCAATGCACAGTACTTTTCTGGATAACAACTGATCATTTTACATTTTTAACTCATTTTCCCTCGTGCATTCTCTGCCTTTACAACAGTGTTCTCCTCAGTCTTGATTTGGGCCATGAACCCAGAC